>LTAE01004796.1:7057-28480 GCA_001647135.1 Pontederia paniculata | reverse complement strand
CAAATTGTAGACCTTATCAAGCTTGGACTTAAAAAGTACATAGGAAATGACTCACAAACTAGTGTCTTGATGGATCCCTGGATCTTTTGCACTCCTCTAGCTCTTAAACCTACTTTTATAAATGTGCATATTCCTATGCACTTGAATGTTTCTGATTTAATAGCTAACGGAAACTGGAACTATACTCTACTTGCTGATTATTTTGGCTCTGTTTTGGGTCCCTTAATTACTTCAATTCACTTGCCTGCACATCCCAAGGATGATAAGTGGTTATGGGTGATGGATACCCATGGTATTGCTACGGCAAAATCAGTCTTTAAATTTCTGAATAGTGCCTCCCCCACACCTGGTAGTAACAGTTGGGCTGGTTGGAATATCTTGTGGCATATTCGGGCTACCCCAAAGGTCCTAAACTTCTTATGGAAACTATGTCATGGGAAGCTGCCCACTTTGGCTTGGATCTTCTCTTTTGATCACTCCAGAACTTCCACTTGTGTATTGTGCAACCAACATTCTGAAACAATAGAGCATTTATTCTTCTCTTAACCAGTTACCTTGCAGCTATGGTTGTTGTTCCAACAAAATAATGTCTTACTCTTTTGCTGACTTCAATTCTTAGTTTGTGGGTGAATGGCTTTTCGAGGGAAGACAACTGACTAACTCTTCCAAATATTCCATTCTCTCTCTTATTGCATATTGCCTTTGGGGTATCTGGAACTGAAGAAATGATCTATTGTTTAATTTCAAGTTGTCTTCTGTATCTGCTGTGTGGGCACGGGCTCAGGCACATTTTGAAGAAGTCATTAAAAACCACTTCTCTAAGGGTTCCCTTACCCTCAATGACCCTATCTGGGTCAGGTGAGAGCCCCCTCCTCCACTATGTGTTAAACTAAACACGGATGGGTCCTTTTTAGGACCTGAAGAGGAATGAGGTGCATGATACATACTGAAATCTTCTAATGGAAGTCTTATTTTTGCAGGTGCAGAATGCAAACATTTTCTCAGGCAGCAGAAGCTTGGGCTTTAAAATGTGGACTCCAACATTGCAAGCAAATAGGAGCCACAAACATCTGGGTCAGGTGGGAGCCCCCTCCTTCACTTTGTGTTAAACTAAACACGGATGGGTCCTTTTTAGGACCTGAAGAGGAAGGGGGTGCAGGATACATACTGAGTCTTATTTTTACAGGTGTAGAATGCAGGCATTTTCCCAGGCGGCAGAAGCTTGGGCTTTAAAATGTGGACTCCAACATTGCAAGCAAATAGGAGCCACAAACATTTGGATCGAATGCGACTCGGCAAACTTGATCTCAATCGTGCACAAAAACTTGGACTGTCCATGGAGGGTGCTAAATATTATCGAAGATTGTTGAGCTCTTATTCGGGATTGTGGGCATATAACTATAAGGTATATCTATAGAGAAGCTAATAAGACAAGATCTATATGTAGAGATATTTATTGATAGGAGGATTCACCTTAAAGACTCCTGAATATTTTGTATCTTGACATTTCATGCTCCTATTCAAATAGATAATCTCTCTTATTTTTTTAAAAAAAGCTATATAGTTTCAAATTTACAAAATAAGATAATAAGTAAAATATATGATACAATTATAAAATAACATGGACACAATAATATAAAATTATACATCATATTATATTCAAGTTAGCAGTACTTGTTTTAATATTATAATCATATATGCATAAAAAAGAGGCAAATGTGCTTGCGTTTTTTTTTCTCTCCCGTCCAAAGGGAACATATTTTAGTTGCAGACAGCGAATTTTGAGGGCTACTTCGCATTGCTCGCTTTACTTGCCCCGTTAATGGCTACAGAGAGGGAGATGTTGGAAGGAGGAGGAGGAAGAGGAGTCCTAGTTCTCCATGGTAAGCGAAAGATGCCAGCGGCGAGGAACCTGCAGGAAGAGGAAGAAGAAGAAGAAGAGGCGGCGGAAGAGGAGGAAAGAGAGATCGAGGAGTTGGAGCGTGAGATAGCCGAGTTGGGGCGGAGGATCCTCGACTCCCGCCGGACCCTCCCCGAGCGCCTCCTGCAAGCCCTCTCCGCGCGACTCGTCGCCCTACGGCCGCCCTCACGCCGCCCTGCCCTAGTCGACGCCGTTGACACCATTACCGCTGGTACTTCCGCACCTCAGTTCCTTTATTCTCTGTGTCACTACTTTTTTGGGCTCTTTGCGCTTAAATCTGTCAAATTTGTTTGGATTGGTGGAAATCTGTGAAACTTTTGAGTTCGAAACTCCACCCAGTCGCGAAAATTTCCCCCTCCAGATTCATTTCTTTGGAGGATTTTGAAAAAGATGATTTTTTTTTTTTTTTTACTTCTCTAGACTAGTTTGACTGGGATGGTGCTGTTTGTTGCACATTGGATGTGTTGCTGAGCATCTTCGCCGCTAGTTCTTGGTGGTAGTGTTACTACCAATTAGTGTAGCAATTAGAAACATAGATAATCTCTGCTACAATTCCAACATTGATAGCCAAATGGGGCTGAATCTATTTGCCAAGAATCTGAAGCTGCATAGCTTAAAAATCTTAATAGATTGGTCTTCATCTGGTTAATATTCCCCAAATCTATGTATTTGGGATCAGTTGAATGCAGCATGAAGTTTCTCTCTGGCAGTAGTAAGAGTACCAGATGAGTGAGTGTAGCTTCACTTGGCTGCTATTTGAACTTAGAAGGACATCATGATGGAACCATAAGAGATGTGAAACACACTCATAATGGCATGTCAAATATGGTGCTATTTTAGTTCAATGTAATGACTGACTAACTTGTTACATGATCTTCAAAGTGCAGAGCTGTCTTTAGACCAAGTGGAAGTTAATGGTTCCATTAATTGTTTGGATCTTTTGTTTTTGGTTATATTGACACACATTAGTGTATGATTTACAGAAATGCAACCGCCATCTGACTTGAGCGAGGAAAGTTTGACGACTGAAGCTGATCGCATGACGCATGAGAAATTACAAGCTTTCCGGGCCAAAATTGCAAGCAACATTTCTTCCATGCCAGAAGTTCTCAAAAGAACCAATGAATGCATTGCCAAAATAGAGAAGCTTGAACAGCATAATCTAGTAATACATCCTGTTTTCAGAAAGAAGAGAACGTAACAGAGAATGTATGCTTTTATGATTGCTACTCCATGATGTATATTTGTTGTGATCTTTTAAGCTGTGTACAACGCTGTTATTGATGTTGTGAATCGTTCCATTGAACCATTTGATAAGGTTTGACTAATTGTAACTTTTGTCTACAATATAATTACCATAATGACGGGTAAAGGCTTTTTAAATGAATTCGGCGAATATCGATGTTGCTATTGGTGTATTTAAATTCCTTTTGATGGATTTTGCCGTATCTATTTATTCATTTGAGAAAGATACTGAGATGCCTCTTAAAGCAGGGATGCCGAGTGTTGATCGAGCTCCTCTACTGTCCCAACGAAGATGTTGCTAACAAAAAAAAAATTGCTTCAAGCAGCTACTATTATGCAATTTTAACAAGCTCAAAAGAAGATGTTAAGTTGTTAAATTCATATAATAAAGCATTAATTTTCAGTTAAACCATATATCAAACTTCCAGACAAAATATTCCATTCATCAGTTAACTTTAATATTTTAGTAGTCTGTCAATTTACCCACAAGAAAAATGAATAGTTATAGGACCGCAGGACAGTATATGCTGGTGTCAAAATCCACTCGGGCAAATTTGATTCTATTAAAATTAAAAATTTGATATCCACGCCACCTTATACATTCTCTTATAAATAATCATCCCCAAGTGGGGGAAATGCATAAGTGAAATTTCACTCACAAAGGCAATAATATCTTAATTTTAATCCTCTTAAAGGGAGATGAGTGTAGTTTATTTTCGCTCCATATAAATCTTATACTGTACCTAAGGATGCTTTAAAGCTTCGACTTGAGATTTTGATTCTGCGTCTTAGGCTTTCTAATCAAAGCCTCCTGAGTCAAGGACACAATAAGCTGCGAAATCATGCAAACATGATAGCATTCAGTGAAAGATCGGGGAAGGAAAAAGATCGAGTAAAAAACAATCAATGAATTTACCTCTCCCTTCCTATTAAACATTTGCCCTGTGACGAAGCCCCGGCCTCCGCTGGCTGATGGACTCTCGATCTGCATCAATCGTCATAAAGTCAGTAATTGTACATAAAACTCCTCTACGAACTTTTGACAAGTCAATTGCATCTTACCACATACAACAACCAATCGTCAGCTTTTACGGGCCTGTGGAACCAGATGCTGCGGAAAAGGGAAAGAACTTTTATACTGAATTTCAACAATCCAGATGAGCTTCTTGACATTTGAAATAAGCAACACAAAATTTAATAGAGAAAAATCCTATCAAACTCTGAATTGTATATGCAAACATCAAATGAAAATTCTATCTACGCAGGTCATGCTTAAGTCAGAACTGGAGATATGGAAGCTATCATCAAACACAGGCAGGAAATAGCGAAACTTTTTACACTTATATCAGATACGATTTAGTTATCACAATATCTTCAACCTGACCTCATGCACTCTTCATCTCTGCATTATCCTATTGGTCCATAATGACACTTTATCTTATGAAGGATATGATGTATCCAATAGCATCCCATGACATATATAAAGTTAGAGACATAAAGAAACAACAATAGCTAAAAGAAAGCACACAGATAATATGAACAAATCCATAAATCTCTGAAAAATCTTATCTAAGACAGTGGAAGCCTAACTGAGTGGACAATTTTTTATTATAACTGAGTAAACATTTGAGAAATCATCATACAAAGGAAAAGCATGAACCCTGAAAAAGCTTATCTAAGGCAGTGGAAGCCTAACTGAGTGGACATTTTTTTATTATAACCGAGTAAACATTTGAGAAATCATCATACAAAGCAAAAGCATGAACGAACCATCAAGCAAATACATCCTTAAAGATTTAAGCTATTAGGAGGAATCAACAGATCTACAACTCTAGAGGTAAAATAAAGGAGCCACAGTTTATGAAGACATACGAATGATCCAGACTGAGTGATGCCGCCTTCACACCCCTCTGCGTATGAGGGTTTAGGCTAACACCCGAAAAAATAAGATCAGAAGCATATGCTACCACACATCTGCAAAATCAAAATATTTGAATCATCTATGTGTCAGAAACAAATTAAACTAGCATAATTCATCACACTACAGACACAAGAATGTTATTCGCAGTTGCTGCAAAAATATTATGATATGATAAACTTAACTAATGAGTTTAAAACAAATACATAATTACCTGTGCAGAGCTGGATCATCTGAAAGCTTCCCTCTGGCTTTAAACCAATATTTCAAACTACAACGAAAAGGTTCAAACTTTTAAGACAATGAGTGTCAAGAAGACATTGGAGCGTTAAAATATTAAATGAGAACATAATAACCATGGAGAAAGAAACCACCTTGGTTGAGGTTGTTTTGTGGACTGGTATGTCTCGCAGAACCTTATTTCAATCGGCCATGGTACAAACTTCTGTCTAGCTACTGTGTTTCGATACTGCCTGTTAATATCTAGTTGTTATACTTTGCAAATGCATATCATAAGTTCAATGCAAAATCAAAAGTGATATTCCAATAGTGAAATGATAAGATACAAGAAGAGCTTTAAGGAAAACTAAAAGGTTGTCTACTCGAAAAATCATAGTAGTTATTATTATATTCTTCCTACTGTTGTGCACCTAATATGAGATTGAAGAACTTTAAGATAAACCTCATTAACTCGATAAATCATTCCAATATTTCACCATAACGTTCTCACATTTCTTTTATTTCGTAAAAAGGACAGTCTATAATGTATTCTGCACTTCATTATATGCTCTACAACTATACCTACATGTAAGAAATGGATTGCATGCACGTCATAAATGACATAAAAAATCAAAACTTTTTTATTGTTCTATTTAATCAAAATATCTCTTGTTCATCTGGAGTTTCAAACTAAAAAAGAAATAGCATGATGTGATATTTCAATGTCTGTAAACAACTTCTAAGGATGAAAAGTACATATTGCTATATTTTTATAGAAAGTATCCATAAACGCAAAAGCGCTGAATGTGCACCATAATGACAATTAAAGTAGTATGCGAAACATAATTATGCTGGTATAGGTTATAGGCAAAAAGTTCATTTTAGAGGTTAATTAATATTACATGGGAAGACGAGGATCTGTAAGACGCCTTTCTCGTAACTCTTCCATCGTTGGGAGCTGCAAATAACAATAATAGACATGTATTAAGTTCAATCTAAACTATATGACAAATAGAAAAATGGATACTAACCGACTCTGGAGGAGAAACATGAGGCATTGTGGACTCCTGGTGTTCAAATCCTACTTCCTCCTTCTACAGAAAAATAGTATAAAGATATCACATGGCTTTATAACTTTATACTAATAATTTAACATAGTATTTTTCTCCATATCAACCCAATCATGCTAATGAAATGCTATAAATTTGTTATTTATTTCTTAACCCAAAAAAGAAATTTGATCTCTATTAAAGTTCTATCTTATGGTGGATAGAGTATCACCCAGAAGCATACAAGATGAAATGGACAAACAGATAAAATGCAATGTACTTGAATATCTGCAGATTAGGAAATAGACACCATACCTGGAATGAAGCAAGCAATGTGAAAATTATATTGCCATGTTGTATCGCATTAACTTGCCTGGTAGCAAAACTTTTTCCATCTCGTGGTCGTTGGACCTGATATAGAATTGGTGCTGTAGGAACATTTATGTAGAAATCAAAATCATTTTTCTGTTATGTCATCATGCAGCAGGATAACATATAGTCCACTTTTTGGGTATTAAAGAATTATCTCTCAAAAAAAAGAATTGTCTACATGACTATATATATATAATATAATATAATATATATATATGCACATATGAAACTGAAAAAGAAAGAGCCACAGGATAAAATATTAAAAAATAATCCATGAATTTTCATATATTTTACATTTATTTCCTTTCTAAAGAACAGAAGAAATGTTGCATGAGTTTGTCCCGCAGAAATAACATGGTTGAAGAATTCAAAGGTGGTATAACTAAATCTCGTAGCACTAAAGGAAAAAGAAAAGAAAAAAGCACATACATTTGTCATCTCCTGCTATTATAAAGAAGACATGCAAACTATGAGCAGCCTTAAGGAAATCTACTGTCTTTGATGCTGCTGCAAGTGCCTGTAGAAACCAGAAGCAAGGTGGTTGGGAAGAATGTCAGATTCTAATGAGACCATAATCAACTATATCAAAACTGCAACAAGCTCTTTATGCTTTGTGCATCTGACAAAAATTTAATCAGCAGATTTCAGAGTTGAGACTGACAGTAAATAAAAAGGGTACATCTAAGAGCAACGTTGAACTAATCGTTACTTCAATATCTAACCAGTTCTTTCTCAAAAAAAAAAAAAAATCTAACCAGTTCACTTCCATCTGAAAATTTCCTCAACATATTTAGTATTTCATGGTACAAAATGTAATTGAAGACATCACTAAAATTGAATCTTCAGCATGGTTATGTAGACGAAAATAATCCCTATAAAACCATTGAAAAGATAGTAAACCATTGTTTGCTTGCTGAAAGCATATAACAGAACTGTGACAGTGACACATTGGTGGTTCAACTAACATATTCTGTTGGATAATCTATAACTTCATTCAGAGATTCACTATCATAAAACAATTTCAGCAGTCGTCATTGGAATGAGCTGTATCTTTACATTTTCTTTGTAAATGCTAGTGATACTAAGAGTACTTTAAGATGATTTATTCAAAAGAAATCTCTACAATATAGGCAAAGAACTTGAAAGAAAAATATGAATGGAATGAGAAGCAATCTTAAGCGGCATAAAACTTCCCTAGATGACCATAATAAGTTATGTTTGTAAGGAGATCAATGAGATATGAAATATGGTTTTTTCTTTCAAAAAAAAAAAAATATGGTTTTTTAGAAGAAATATACAGTGACTTATTGAAAAAGGTGAAATGTGGTTTTTTTAGAAGAAATATACAGTGACTTATTGAAAAAGGTACAGTGACAATCATTAAATCATTGGTGGAAATATGAAATTCCAGAAGAATTTACATTGGTACTTCAAAGCTATAGATGAAGATGAGCCCATAACTATTCAGTTTCTTTTCCCCAAATCATATGAATAAGTGAATGAAAATAGAAGATGATTGTGGCATTGAAGCATAATATAGAGCTATCTAATCACAAAATTATAAGAAAACAGAAGCCAGCTTTAATGAATTATCAAAGGAGTTATCATAGATGTTGCTGATAGTCGAAATTATAGTTCAATAGATTTTTCTAAGAGGAAATCCCTTGCTGCAAGCACCACTTTTTAACTGTGTTACCTGGAAACAGCTTTGCACATCATGGCAATCACATACATATTGAGAGGATTATATCCAAAATGTTGAAACTATTAAAACATACCTGTCCAATTAATTGCCCCCCGAAAACTTGTCTAAACTTTGGAGAATCAGGTAAAGTGAAGCCTCGAAATATATCGACCTTCAAGAAAACTGGAAAAAGTCAGCTCAAAACTGGAAGAGACCAAACATACTGTTACACGACAGATAAGAAGTTTGAGACCTCTAATCTTCTAAAGGAAGAACAGTGGCAATAGATACTATAGCAAATCACTAGATTTAACTAAAAAGGCAAGATCAAACAGATGTACACACAAAGCTATAAATAGTTACACAGATGAAACTATGAACATGGAGGTGCTGCATAAGATACTATATGGTCCACTATACATAAAGTCATACCATTTTAAGAAATAATAGAAAGAGGAGAAAATAGTGCAGGTTGCCATCCCCTCACAGTCGGTATAAGTCTGACAGATGGGAGGGCAACAATCGCCTCAGTAAAATGGGTTCAGAAGGGTGGCAAGAACATCAACAGGTTTTCTAGGGTGAGTTTGACCAATCTTCTTTCAGCTTGACATTTCTCTTTGGTACTTCACACAACCCAGTGTTGGAGGGCCTGACCTATCAACGATGAGGACTTGATCTACTTTCCCAGAAATAGAACAATCCCTCCAGGATTGGTGAGAGGTTGCACAATCATTAGTGTATTTTACATTTTCTTTCCCTTGGTCTTGAGATGATTTTCTTTTACCTTTGTGACTCCAGTAGTACAAAATAAATAATAATAAATTCATACTGAATTTGCAGAGCAAACTAGTGGGATTATGGGAGATCCTATGCTTCAGTACCTGGCTTATTGTCCAACTTATTTGCTCCATTTTTCTCACATAACAGCAATTCTATTTTAACAGACACTGATGCATCACAATATCAGACAGTATGTGGTCTAAACAATAAGCAACAATCCTATCAAAATCAAATAAAGCATAGTTTACACTGTTACGGGGAAATCAAAACATCCATCATAAAGCTAAACTAAAGGACAGTAAACAATCATAATTTAACTCATCTGCATCTATCATAAAGTAAAATTGATGAATAGTTTACAAAGTTTCTTTAAATAGTAGTCTCTAGAAGAACTATTAAGTCTGCAATTTTTTTTGAGGAATGTACGAACCAATATTAAACAAAAAGAAAGAGGATGTAGAAGAAAGAGAGGAAGAGAAAAAGAGAATGATATCAAAGGTGATAAAAGAAACAATGAAAATAATCAGAGGTAAAGTAAAAGCATGGAATCTTGAAGTTACTTCTAACGGTTCTAGCCGTAGTATACTCTCCACAAGTGAAAAATCTTTGGGTGTATCATCAGCATTCCAAATTGACTTTGGCTGTAACAAATTATTATATCCAACTGGTAGCACCAGGCAAGTAAGCTGCAAATGTACAGACAGAAGAATATGCAAAAGATTGATCTTCTAACACAGAAAATTTTTAGCTTTCTTGAAAGAAACTAAAACATGCGATTACAATGACTAAAAAAATTATACCTTGGATAATGCAATGACACTCACTTGATGGACAGAATTACCACTACCTATAAAATACTCATCAGTCAATTTGAGATAGAAGATGTGCTAGATAGTTTACAAATTAATAATCAGTATCAATGTCCATTTCTAAACATTCATCCAAAGATAAGATGACGACCATGTTCCATTCAAATTTCCCAGATAAGAACATAACTTAAAAACATTACATGCACAAAGGTGATCTGGTTTTCGATAGTTGGAATCTGACTCCGGTCATAACATATTAACTTCCCAAATTTTCATCTTCCATCCTAGAACATAGACATTAGCCTAAATGAACTTTTACCTACTGCAAGTAAGGCGAAGGTTCTTACATAATTTTTTCACCGAATCTTGGTCTTCATTTATAAGTGTCTAGCCATTAAATGCAAAAAACCTTATCAAAGAGCTAGAAATCAACCCCTTCAATACAAAATCTACCAATAACCTGCTAGAGAATTGAAAAGAAAACCATATAAAAAAACTTCATACCATCGCCAAAATAGTCATACTTTTTCAGTTGCATCTCAGAACGATTTCCTTCATAGTCATTAGTAGATCCAGAAACCTCAGCCTGATAAGAGAATCCACAGATCAAGTTTCAATTTAGCATTTTTTTTTAATTAAGATACTACAAAAGTTTAAATTTAGTTTTTTTCTTAAATCTACTGCATGACATAAACTCCAAAGATCAGGTCACAGTCAAAATACATGTATTTTCATGGCGAAAGGAATTAAAAGGGAACATAGGTAAAATAAACAATTCTTTTCAATATTGGGAAATAAAAAGAAACATAAAGATAATGAATGATCTTTTATGTGAAAGAACCTTAAGCCATGTACTATTTTCTTAGGTTGATATCGGAGAGAAACATAAACAGCGTGGATTTAACAAGATTCTACATCCATTTCACAACTTTCTCAGCAATCTTGCTACATAAAGTATTAAAGTCATAAAATCAGTACCTGACCCTCCCATATGAAGTAAACTCCGTCACCGGTTTCCCCTTCACGAACAACATAGTCTCCGTGATCTATGAAAGGAAGAAAAGAAAAAAAGAAATAAGTTAATTGTTTGTGATATCTCATGCATTTCCAAACAAGTTTCTTTCGTTTCCTTTTATCTTCCTATTGAGCATTTTGTGGGTCTAGTAATTTTGCAACGATTGATAACTTATTATAAATGATTTAGCCGCTGAAACATTGATAACTTTTTATTTGATTATCAGTTAAATAAACTAAAGCAGGAAAGCTGCAATGACATTGAATTGATTCCCAGTAGTAAATTCTCCCAGCTAAATACAGTGATCAATCATACAGACAAGAAGCGAATGCAAGGTTAAAAGCTAAATTTATAAATAGTGTACCTCATCATGAATAGCAGATGTATTACAAGTAGTCTATTAAAAAAAGTTAATAATTTGTTTTTTGTTTTATTTTTCGTTCTTTTAGCTACAGCATTTTCTAACAGATACTTTAAACAGTGGACAAAATTTTATATCAATCTCAACAACGCCCTCTGCACACTAAACGAAAGTAAAGAAACAAATCTTCAAGACCAAACACCCCAAAAAGGGGGCACAACAGATTCCACAATATTAAGTGAAAAGAAGTGAATTTAAGGGGGGAACTTGATTTGCGCACCGTAATGCTTCACTTGGACGACTTCTGTGATCTTGCGGAGGGAAGAACTCGGCAGCCGCTGCAGCAATGGCACTTGCCCGAGGAATTCGATCACTGCATGCATACCACAAATCTCCCTCATCAGGGGATCATTCGAAATCTACGAAGAAAGGTCGAAGAAGAAGCGATCGACACCAAGAGTACGACATTTTTTTTCTCACCTGCTTCCTTCTCCATCGGAGTTGGATTCCAAGGGAGGAGGAGGAGGAGGAGAAGAAGTGGTTCACGAACAAGAAGAGACAGAAACGGAGAGGGCAAGAATCAATAAGGCCCGCGCGTTCCAGTGCCCCGCGAGACGTCGGAAGTTGGGGAATTCCCCGCGGGATGGTGCCGCGTAGCCGTAGGACTGTGAGTCCAACGCGTTTGGGTCGGGAACACGAGAGTCCAATTGGCGCGCGGGACATCCAAGTGATTGGTTCTAGTTTCGCGCGTGCGTCTCGTGTCCGTAATTATCACACGTGCAATAATTCTTTATCCCAATAATTGTGGAACGTTCAAAGAAAGCTAGACGAGATATATATAAGATTAAGGAGAATCTTAAGATAAATCCTGTTTTGTTTCCGACTAAAAGATAAATCCTGTTATGATCGAATTCTAAGACTTTAAAAAATTAATCCTTTTATTAATATTCCTTTTTTTATTTTCATTAGGGGATGATTTACTAGAGTTTTTTTTTGGATAAAAGATTATTTATCGATGTTATTAGTTTTGTTAATTTTTGTTCTAATGTACGATTGGATATTTATATACACCAACATTTACATAGGTGACACCTGAATTTAGGGGTGACAATATCAGGTGATATTATTTGCTTTCGTATGATTAATGATAAGACAATCGTTTTCTTCTGGGACAGAAAGATCGTGTTATGTTTAAACTTCAATAAATCAAACTTTATCTCTGGCTCATGAATTTTGATCTAAACAAACTGAATGTTTAACTAAAAAACAATTTGATGGTTTTTTTACTTAAAAATAAACCCAAGATTTGTTAGGAGGTAATGCTTAAACAAACAAAAAGTCCTATCTTAAATGATAAATCCAGAACCACTTCAAGCCAATGATTAAATTCAATTAGGTGATGGATACCAGAGTTAATATTCCGTATGAATTCTGCTAGATCGACACCTTGCATATTCATGCCGATCTATTTGTATCGGTAAACTATACAAACATCACTATGAATATGATATGTATTTATTACGATGTTAATTACATCATCTACTTCATTTATATAGTTTATTTATTTTTGAACATTTATATACAAATGGAAAAGAAAATTAAAGAGCTATAATTAGCCCTTAAAAATATATCATTATGATATGTTTATTTTTTTTCTTTTCGATCGAAGTATAGGACTCATCGATGTTTAAAGCTATTAGTACTTAATTAATTCAGTATTTAAACGAGCAGAGCGAAGATAAATGTTGATCAAGATGACATTTTTAAGATTCAAACTCGAGATTTAAACTTTTCTCCTCGATACAGTCTCATTAACCGCAATTTATTACTGATTGACTGTATTGTAAGTACATTTGTGATGGATAATTAGGAAACATATGATGTCTGCATTCTATGACGACACACGAAGGTTAACATGGCCCCCAACTTTATCAAGTGCCTGTCCGATTAGATAGAATCTGGAGAATTATTAATCTGCAAGGGGCAAATCATAATTGACATATTGGTCTTACATATGTACAGTATCCAGATAGCTGCAACTGCAATCTTCTTTCTGAAAGTGTAGTTGTAGCATGGGTTCTTGTTGTTGTGAACTATTATGTTATTTTTTTATTCAACTATCATCTTAAGATTTGAGAATATATTAAACATCATAATTGTGATATTTACATGGTTAATGTGACTACTAATCTTAATTATCTTATTCTTCCTAATCTTAATGTTGCTTTAGATTCAACTCCTCGAGTAGATATGAATCAAACCGGTTTCATACCTCCTGCAATTGCTTGACCTTCAAATACTCCAATCGAGACCACTGGGTCCGATGAGGTAATAAATAAAAAACGTAGAACTACAAAATTAACTAGTGAAGTTTGGATTTATTTAAAAAAAATGAATGAAACTAATCCACAAAAGATAAAGCTATTTGCAAAATTTGCAAAGCTCATTATGATGTCAATTCTTCTCAAGGCATTAATAATAATGAGAAAGAAAATAAAAACCCAATTGCCCAATAGCTTTAAAATTCATAACTTAAGTCCAATACCCTATCAAAACCTTACCAAACCCCCATATAAATACTCAAATTTCAGTCACATCTCCCCATTTTCGCTAGGCCATTGATATGATGCATGTGCTATTGCTAGAAGATCAACAAGCAGTTATTGAGGAGCAAGAGGTGCCAAGGCAAGGAGGAAAAGGTGAAGAAGAGAAGAAAATTGCAACTTGAGAAGAAGAAGAATTGTGGATCAAAAGAATCCTAACTTGAATTCTAGGTATATAGAGAGATCCACTCATTCATTTTTTATGTTTGACGTTGTTTCTTACTTGAATCAATATAGTTTCATAAAAAAATCATGATTGTTGCACATGGAACAAAGAGGAGGGCATTATTTATGAGTGTGCATGTTAGTAGAATGTTAAACTAATTTTCTTACTCTATTCAATGAGTTATGAAATAAGTTTTGATGGAATTGATTGTATTGAATATCATTGAATGGATCGATTGTATTGATTCTTATCAATTGAGCTAATAATTGTATTGGAATATGAAACCTAAGGATGTTGGTAGAAATGTATGCACACATGTAATTTTTTATCAAATCCTACTTTTATGTTAACACTCTTATGTTTAGTATGAATATTGAGCCTTAAAGTCTTCAATTGTAAATTAGTATTGAGAATATACAAAAACCTAAGGATTGCTATAGAATGCATGTACACATGTAAATTTCTTCAAATTGATACTCTAATGATGAAACTCTCATGATTAGGTCAAACCATGAACTATAGGGTTTACATTTGAAATCTAATTGGATGGTTATTTCCGAAACTTAAGGGTTTCTGTTAGAAAGCATCTTCACAAGTATTGTATGGAGTGCTAAGTGGATTGGAGAAGAAATTTATAGAAAATCGGCTAGAAATCATTTCAAAAGTTGAAACTAGAGCCTCGATCACGGCCATGACGCCATGTCACGGGCCGTGACAAAGAAACCCAGAATATCACTGCTTCGATCACAATCGTGACTCATATGTCACGAGCCGTGACAATAAGAAACTCAATAACATAGCTACAATCACGGCCGTGACAAATGAAACCTGAGAACATCCCTTCGATCATGCCCATGAACGTTTCACGGTAGTGACTTGAAAACCCATATTGCATCGCTTCGGTCATGACCGTGACAATATGTCACAGGTCGTGACGTGAAATCCTAAACTCCATCGTTTCAGTCACGACCATGATGAACTATGTCATAGGTCATGACCAAAGGTTTCTCCTCAAAACAGTCATGAAATTTGATCACGCCCGCGAATGCCAAATATCACGACTGTGAAAACCCTTTTCACGGGCCGTGAAAATCTAGTCGTGACACCTTACACGCTCGTGAACATCCGAACCCCATGACCGTGAATATCCCTTCACAGGCTGTGAGACTACTGTCAAGGCATCATTGTCACAATCGTGACAAAGGCTGAAAATTTTTTAAGGGTTATATTTTTAATTGAATTGTTTTATACTTGAATGGAGTTTAATAATCTAGTTTCAAATTGCATGCTAAGCCGTAAATATAACTAAAATATGCAACCATGAGTGATATATTGATTGATTGAAATTGGCATCGAAGAAAAACATGACTCCATCGGATTATCGAATAGATTGTTCGTATATTGGTTGATTGACCTTATATGTGAGGACATGGCTATCTTCATAAAACCACTGGGTGCATATGGCGACCCAGGCCTAGCTAGCACTATTGGACAATGTACATGTCAGTCCTTCAAAGCATATTCAATTTAACCACCAACTTGATTGATTGAATTGAATTGAAACATTGAACATGAATTTATTGAATATATTGAATTGAGTATTTATATGTGATAATGTTATTGATATTTTATGCCATATTGATATCGAATTGTAGTTGATGATTGATAAAATTGTAAATGAATAATGAACCTTAATTGAACACTATGAACTTTCATATATTGTTATATGTTTTATTATGTCGTACTCTATATACTCTAACTCGAAATATTATCGTCTGCACTTTGGATTCATGTAGGTGATTCAGAATAGTATTCTTTGGTGGCGATTTGCTCACAGCGGATGTTGCATATGTACTAGGCGTGTCATTATCTTACATTTATGTGATGGTGTCTTATGTATTGAGTCTATGTCGACGATGAACTATGGATTATGAACTCATGTTACTTATTATTGATTTATCATTTGACATCTATGTTGAAAATTACTATGGAGTATTGTTTACATTGAATAATTCAATCTTTATTATCATAGATGTTTCCACTGCGAGTATTATCTTTTAAATTGTCTTATGCTTAATTGTTTATTGTTTCTGCTGTTATAATAGTAATTGATATACATTGCTTATATTTCCGCTACACATTATGTTATTGTCATATATTGTATTGAATCTCATACGTAGCACACTGAGTCCTCGCCCTAATTGAGGATACTAAGGCTTTGTTTGGCAATTAACTAATGGAGGGGTGGTGTGAGATGGTGGAGTATAGGGTGGGGTGGTGGAGTGTGGTGAAGTGTGATGGATTATTATTAAACTCAAGTTTGAATAAAATTTTATGGTGGTGGATGGGTTAAACTAAATCATGACATGTTTGAATAATTTAAATAAAAGTCATTTATACCCTTTATTATATATTACTAATTATGACCCTTAATAAATATAATATTATTATATATTTATTTGATTTATTATAATATTTATATATTTATCATTATTTATATCTCTTATATATTTTTTCTCTTATCTTTAGTATTATTTTCCTCTCAATGTATTTTGTTTCTTTCACAATTTTTTTATTTTTTATTTTTTTTTATTTTTTTGAAATAAAGATAAAAAATTAAATCAAAATAATATAAGGAAGCATATCATTTAAATGAACTATTATATAATTTTAAAAAGTTATTTAAAAGGGTAGTTTTGCCTAAAAAGTTCATTCCCTCTAATTCCACCAATTTGGTGGAATGAAATATTTGGTGTTTGAAGGTGTGACTCAACCCTCCAAACACCATATGACTTTTAAAATTTTTTACCCAAACACGATTTAACTAACACCACCCACCCATCTTCCACCTTATTCCCCCTAATACCTCAATCCAAACAAGACCTAAGGTGAGCAATTTAGGGGCATTACAATAACGGCAAATGATAGAGTAAATCTCATATTACCATTATCTCATTAATGTAGTATTATTTTAGATTGCACGTATAATTTTTAATATTTTTTTATGTATAGAAAACTCGAAATCATGATCTTTCTTAGATAAAAAAAACTTTTGCTAACTCCACTCAAACTTGCATCGATAACAATTGTGTAATTAACTATAATTTGATTGCTATAAGAATCAATTCTTCCCCACACTCTTCTATGTCATTCTTTTGATTTAACAGCTCAGTTACTACAATTAAAATATTTATTTACAGTACCTGCTCCTGAATTAAGGATAATTTAACGTTTCTCACGCATGGTATCTATAAAAAAAATTGCACATCAACTTATCAAAATTTGAAATACACAATAAAAACATAATTGGATTACCTTTCTCAAAGAAACTTCAGTAAAAAATTTCATAACTAATTTAAGTAACCCTCTGCATTGCCTGAGGTCACCAAGCTGCCATGCCTTTCGGGATGCCCATACCAAAAGAATAAACTTGCTTTGATGTGTCTGCTCACCACGTATCTAACAACAGTAGAGAAAATGGCATTTGCGATCATAGAACAACAGCCAGGTTCACTCATTCATCCCTGGCTAACATGGAGTTCAAAACTTCTTCATCTGGGAAAAATGTGAGAATGAAATCAAACAGTTATATACGGATTCAGAAATACTAGTTACAACTAAATGATGTCAATGCCTAAACAGGTACATGTAGGACCTCAATTAAGATTAGAAGCCAGCAAGCCCAGAAGACTGCATCTTATCTAAACCAGGAGTTTGACATCACAATTTTTGTTGAACAAGTTCCACTTCAAGGATACTCTATC
The DNA here is from genome assembly GCA_001647135.1 of Pontederia paniculata. Lineage (NCBI taxonomy): Eukaryota > Viridiplantae > Streptophyta > Magnoliopsida > Commelinales > Pontederiaceae > Pontederia > Pontederia paniculata. The sequence continues at coordinate 10,574 of LTAE01004796.1, read as the reverse complement.
TAACCTCTCCTATTTGTGGTTTTTTGAAGGCACTCCAATATCTGTCATATGCTCCCAGTACTTTGGATAATCACAAATAAGATTTAACAATGCGACAATAAACTACCACTATTGAACTATCAATCCTAACTGGTTAATTCCCATCAACAGGTGTATTTTACAAATTATAAATAGTTGCAATAACTTTTTTTTCTAATGGTCATTTAATTATATTATATAGACTACATGGTCAAAGCTAAACTCAATATGTTAGTTAAATATTTCCAATATTTTCAACTCATATAACTTCCTAGATATGAGCCAAGGAGGAAAATCCATCTACATCTATGCAAACATAATCAGATGCCCATGTCCTTAATCGCGAAAATCAAGTATCAAGAAATGGATTTAGACAAATTATTTACATTGAATGGTTAAGGCCTCCACCAAATCGCAATTGAAATGTCAAAACATGTTTAGAGATATTCAAACTTTCAAAATAATCCACATCTACATACATATCTGAATCAGAATAAATACCATTTTGCAAGTAAGCAGAACCAACCATGACCTAGACACATAAACTTTAAAGATTATACTTCAAAGATAGCATGGTCATTATCCTTCAAAAGGTAGCATGGTCATTGACAGAGAACTAATGAATTGTTTAATTCAGTAATATTTGAAGCTGAGGCTGAATGTGGAAAGAATGTCATACATATATGCATAAGTTCGATTAAACACGCCAACTTCTGTCCAAAATGTCCTTGTCCATGATAATCAAAAGTGAGGCAGGAAAAGATCTAAATGTTTTCATCAGAATCACACTTGGAGTTTTCTGAGACTTTAGATGCAACCAGTTCTAGCATAGCAAGAAAGATATTTCATTGACCAGAGGAGATTAGCATCCCTTGCAACGTCCACAACCTGATAGATCAAATTGAGGCATGATTAACTTCCTAGCTCAGGAGTATTCATACTGCAAAATATTTAGACCCTAAACATAAGCCCATGAATAGTTTCCGACAAATAAGTCAAACATGACATTATCCTAGTAAGAAGCATTACTGCATCAGCAAACAGTAGTAGGAACTATTGCCAATTTATTATCTTAACTATGCATGAGAACCTGATAACTAGGATGCTAATTCAGGCTCACAGCACATGAGCCATTTGAAATCAACTCAACTGGATTTAACATTCAGATTAATACCAGTTATAATTTAAAAAGATATAACTAATATGAATCTGAAAAATAGCTTTAAATCTCGTAGTATAAATGCTTACATGTAATACTTATTGATAAATTCAGTATTTTAACTGATTTTCTTCGTCATGTCTGATGTTTGAAAAAGATTCTATCAACCATGCGGTAAGCTTTTCCACCTTTCACAAAAATGTAGTGTGCATTTTTTTTCCATTTTAAACTTCCTCTGATTCTAAAAGCATCTTTTTCAGATAACATTATCTTCTGGTTGACCTTTGGCCTTTCCTGGACATTGATGTAGTTGGTTTGAACACAACTGTCTTTGAAGGATCCAATAGATCACTTGAGCATTGGAGAACTATTCCTTTCTCGTTTGCTTCATTCCATAGACATTTTGCTTTATCAAATTGGCCACTCCTACCAAGCTTGTCAATCAGTAGATCATAAGTTTTCCCACTCCTCTGTTCAGAGTACTTGTTCATCTTCCCTAGCATCATTAGCGCAAGGTCCAATTTCTCCAGTCCACAGAGCAAGCCGATCAGATTATGGTAGAAGCTTTGGCTAGGCAGTAGTCCGTCCATGATCATCTCATCCACAAGCCTATTGCCTCTGGTAAATCTAGCTGTTAGGTACAGGACCCTCACAACTATGTAATAGCTGATCCAGTCAGGGGAACATCCTGCCTCCCCTTGTCTCATTGAGTAGAGGATCCGATATGCCTCCTTAACTCTCCTAACCTTGCTGAGGAAAGAAAGCAGTATGTTGAAGCTAATAGTGGTTGGAGGAACTCCAGAAGACCTCATTTCAATCATCAGATTGGTGGCTTCAGGAACCAAACCAGATGGGTTGAACTTAACATTTCTCTTGCAGATACAAAAAAGAAGATCATTATATGATGCTAGGCCTGGACGAATTCCCAACAACTTCATTTCGGCCATGATTCGACGGGCTTCTTTGACATTTCCATGAATGCACCACCCATGGAGGATGCTACGGTGGATAATGCTGGTAGCTGGTCCCTTACTGGTGAGTAATTCACGCATGTGCTTCCATACAGTTCCTCGAGCTTTAGCAGCATGGCCTTTGGCACACAGGGAATGCACAAGTGTCAGGAGGCCCGAAGAGCAGCCTCGTTCATTTCCATGACAATATTGTAGTAGCTGATCCTTATTGTCCAAGCTTCTAAACAACCGAATGGCCTCCTCCTCCTTGTCCAACTTCACAAGGGTCTCGACAACAAGTGAGAATGTCTCTGGGGTCATGACACCGGCCTGCTTCTGGAGATCTGAAATGGTAAGGGACATTGATGTTAGGTCCTTCATCTTAGCAAATGCCTGAATTGCATGATTGAAGACCTCGCCCCCAAGCCCTGCATTCTGGCGCTGACACCATGAGAAGAAGCGATATAACCTTCTGCTTGCAATACTATTCTTGATATCAAACGTTGCAGTGCAAGAATCAATGACTTGTGTGACTAAGGATGGACTGACAACCACGTCCCACTTGTGAAGTTCAGCTTCCAGATCATCGAGGCTGCCGACAGCTGACATGATAACATCCAACGACAGCTGAGGAGGAAGATAAGAAGCATCGCGTAGGCTTGTAGAGTAACGCATAACCAGATGACATCTCCTCGTTTGTCTGAGTAATCTCTGAATTGGTATTGCTATCATCTAGCATCAGAGAAAAAAACATAAAGAAAACCACATCCAGGCTTCCAATTTCACCAAATAAAATTGTCTTCAAGAAAACAACGGATAGTATTTACAAGTCCTCATTTTTACGTACCTCCATAAATCATACTAGAAAGTGGATGAGTAAAATAAACGCAAGCTCATGCGTAGTTGAGGGTTTCATTGAATTCACCATTCGATCGAACACACAGCACGCACATGTAAATTCTTAATGGCATTTAAAGAGAATGGTGGCGGCCGGATTGAACCAGAAGGAGAGTCGATGCCGGCCGGTGAATTAACCTTGGACGACGACGACGAACGGGTGGCCGAGAAATGAACCGTCGGGCTAATTGCATGACATGCCCCTGTTAAAATCCATGAGAACTTCGTCGAAGCATCTATTATCCATAGACTACTCACCAATAAACGAAATCAGCAGAGCGCCAGCGTCAATCCGCCGGCAATGTCGATGGGAAAAACAAGCGGTGGCGCCAAATAAGGAGCGGAACCCTAAACGATTCTACGAAATTCCCAATTAACTCTCAATTAAAACTTCATTCCAGTCCACCTTCAATCCACAACGTTAATAACCTACCAGAGACAGAGAGAGAGAGAGAGAGAGAGAGAGAGATGAAGAATGGGGACGAAATGATCC
>LTAE01004795.1:0-27096 GCA_001647135.1 Pontederia paniculata | reverse complement strand
GAGGGGCGACGAGTGTGGGCAGGGGCCATGGCCATCACATGGGCACTTTGGCTGCAGCGCAACCGCACTGTTTTTGAGGGTGAGAGATGTTATATAGAGAATATTGTACGTCACATATCCTCACTAGTTGAGGAATGGGGCATTCATTAGTTTCTTTTGTCTAGTTTTTGGAGGAGGGCAGGGGAATCATCTTTTTGGGAGGCTTCAGCCCAATTGGAAGCCAATCACACTTGTACATTCTTAATTCGAAATTAATACAAACGGATGTCTACCAACCTTTGTAGACATCCTTTTCCCTTTCAAAAAAAAAAAAAAAAAAGCCATATAAAGATCTTAACCTTCAATGGAGCTCTGGCACGCCAAATAAGTTTACAGTCCACCATCAATTCCTTGTTGACCACCGAATTTGGGTTCCTCACTAAGTTATATGCCTGTTTGACACTGAAGGAACCCCCATACCAGGACCAGTCATCGAATTATCTGGCCCGACAAAGCTGACTAAATCCATCTGATCAGACAGATTACAGGAAAAGCAATGAGACCAGCAACCTTGAGAATCATTCAATGTATCTGTCCACATCTGAGCCATGGTGGCCTCTCTGTCCCTGGTCATCGCAAATAGGCGTCGAAAAGGACTCGCAAGTGATCCATCCAGGTGCCACTCATCTGTCTAGGATAGGAATGAGCTCACAGATTCTGAAATGGGGCTTCAACATAGTGATCACCTTGGCAATATCCCTCCAGATGTAGGATTTAGTCTCGTTTCCTATGCCATGAAGGTTTTATAGCAGTTAGAAATGACCGTGGAGATAATGCACTGGAGGAGGTTCATAAATAAGTAAGTATTTTGCGCATAGCAGCTAGAAATGACCGAGGAGATAATGCACTGGAGGAGGTTCACAAATAAGTATGTATTTTGCGTCCATAAATAAGTTGTTCGAACTATATTTTGTGTTCCTTTCCAGAAACAAATTGTATGAATAAGCTCTCTTTTGTTGTCCTTTGTAGATAATGCACTGGAACTAAAATGATGTAACTTGATACTTGGTTTTATTTCTGTTTAGTACTTAACTTGGAATCTATTTCGTAGGACATAATGGTGCTGGCAAAAGCACTACCATCTCCATGCTAGTTGGTCTTCTTTCCCCAACATCCGGTGATGCACTCATGTTTGGGAAAAACATTATGACTGACATGGTAAGTTCTGTAAGATATTATAAGGTTTCTTACTCTTTTCTTGAATTATTCCGATGCAGTTCAAATTATAATACAAGACACCGCCATTTGTATTCACATGTTTTAGGGACTTCATATGAATCATTACAAACAGTCTAATGTTCTAAGCTTTGTCAGTCTACTAGTCTTGTTTTATGCAATGGTACAAGAGAAAGATTAGAATCTTTGCTAACAACGGATACCCCTCCCTGGTGTTTTTAACTTATGAAGGGAAAAGCAGAAAACATTTTTTATCTAAGCACTTTAAATTTGAATTTTCATTCTTTAATTTGGAAGTCTGTTCTTTTCATGCAGGATGACATACGGAAGATGTTGGGTGTATGCCCTCAATATGATATCCTTTTTCCAGAACTAACGGTGAGGATGATTTTTTTAGTCAGTGCTCTTGCAATTTCTCCTCCAGATGTGTTTTTCTATAGAGATATATTTCCTCTATTTACATGATTTTGTGGAACCTCGAAATTTAAGCCATGAACATCAGTGAAAAGTTTGGAGGTATCCACACCCATTGATGATGATTATTGGTCTTTCGGAGTTTTGTAAGGGTTGTACATTTCACTAGTTTTCTGAATTTAATAGTTATCCTTTTTCAAAAAAAAATTCTGTGAAAAAGTATAGTTGCAGTGTGATTTGTTCAGTAAGGCAGGGTTTATGTACAAATCTTTAAATTTCTATAACAAAGTTAATGAAGGGGTCTCTAGTTTAAATTATTGAAAAGATGATATTTTATATAATATATTTTTATTTTTATTTAAATTCCATAAATTTTCAAAACTATGATTTGGCAAACTCCAACAGAACTATGGTTGCAAACTCCAACAGAACTATTTGGCTCCAGCGTAACCGGACTATTTTTTGTGGGGAGAGATGTCAGGTTGAGACAGTTGTACACCATATTTCTTTTCTCCTTCGGGAGTGGGGTTTTGGGTAGGAGGCGTCTCATCATCACTTTTCTCACCTTCTTTTGCCGCTCTCTTCGGGAGAGTGTTCACCTGTAAATGACACCTTCATACATATATATACTTGGATGACAACCGCCACACCGGCTGTCATCCTTTTTTCCTTCAAAAAAAAATTATACATTAGGAAGAGCAGAATTAACTCCAGGAGGTTTATGGACAAATAGTATGCTATAATTCTTCTTAGATGGAACATTCTGAGTTTGTGCCATATAGATAGTTGGCATGCCTGATAACTTCCATTAAAATAAATATTGATAACTAGCTCAATAGAAACTTCTTTTTATGGGCAAAAGGATGATTAGATGACGGTTAGCCATCCATGTATGCATAGATATCAACATTCAGAAGGATGTACATGTATGGGAAAGCAAAAAGTATAGAGGCGCGGGGGTGACACTAGAAAGGAGACTGTTATCCATTCTCTATTTAAAAGAACAAATATGATGTACAATATTTTTAATGTCATATTTCTCCACTGAAGATTGTGTTGTGCTGAATCTAGATGGCCAAAAAAATGTTAGGCGTATACTCATGGGGCACTGTGACCTCAGTCTGCACACCTCAGTCGTGCGATAGGTCTTCCGGAATGACTCAAATGACCCTGAATTCAGATCTACCTCCCCCATCCGCCTCCAGATCTCTTTTACGATGGAGCAACCAAAACACAAATGGTTGGTGTCCTTGCCAACCCGCAAGAAGTGCATGTGGTATTAGAACTCGGTCCCCACCATGCGTGGCACACTCTAGTAAATACACGATTGTGCTTAAGGATCCAAGTAAAATTTTTGGCTTTTAGGGGTGCATGAGTCCTCCAAATGAGTCCGTAGTCTTCAAAAAAGAGCGATCCACCTCTGTGGTCGGGAGAAATTGGACGTACACGCCTTGGGCCGAGAAACGACCAGTAGTCCATACCCATTCATCTCCCCGGGATCTGTCGGGATGGAAGGCTGAAATATAGTCAAGGAGGCATAGCAACTCATCTATCCAAACATCTTCAAAAGGTCATCGAAAAACTCCATCTAGTGAGCTGGAGCAGTAGGATGCCTTTATGTCACCTTTGTGTGAGGATAGGGTGGCCAGTCTAGGAAGGCATCGCCATACTGGGGCCAGGGATCCACTCATGGTCCTTGAAAATGAATCCATCCCCAGATTCCCACGTGGCAAAGAATAGCGCTAGAAGGATGAGGCCCTACGTACTGCAATAATGGGACCATGCATATTGCAATAATCGGATGGATGCACGACTTTCTGATCCAGTGAGTAAACAAAAAAAATGCTACCGTGCCACATGTTGTATATGCGCATTGCGCTAGAGCATTGGCAGGATGAAGAGCATAGGGGCGAGGGGCACCCTTGGTTGGTGAACACCTCTCTGTGGATGGACTCGTATGCCCGTTGGCCTCCTATTGACCAGCACTGGAAATAAAGTTGTGAATATTCAATGTTTCAGCCATGCGATCTAGACTGTCAGGAAGCCTCAAACCTAGAGCATGCCAAAGAAAAGAACGTGCGTCAAAGTTATCGTCTTCTGAAGATTCAATCTTCCTCAATACACCTCGCATGGACAACCGCCTCCATGCTATGGCAATCTCAACAACAATAACATGAAAACACTTTGCACTGGATGGACGATGTCATCAAGGACCTCGCGTAGCCGGTTCACCTATATCCGAGCCATGGTGAGGTAGATGCATTGGATAAGGTGATCAGACGAAAGTCCTTCAATTGTTTCACTGGCATGGGCTTGGGGAGAAGGAAGAGAAAGAATCTGTTGAGGTGTTCAAAACCACGATTGTCAGATGTGAACTAGTGAGCAACTGCCATGACTATCTGGTCTAGGTTCACCATTCCCATTGAGGTTCCTTAAGGCTTGTAGGACCTCCTCCTCAGAGATAGTCCATGTGAATCTAGTAGCTTGGGCATCTGAGATGCGTGGAGTGTCCCGATCTCTCCATTGCTAATCAATAGATGGCCTTCTTCGTGAGAAGGCTCAATAGTACTCTGCAATCCCTTTGTCATTCCGATCCTGGCTTATGACCTTTGTCTCCTGGATCATCAAGTGATTGATCCTATTATGGCGCCACCGACAACTCGCATGCATGCAGAAAAGGTGATTGATCCTATTATGGCATCTCCCTCGCGTAGCCATTCTGGCGGGAGTGCTCCTCCAAGTAATTCTGAACTAGTCCCCCCCCCCCCCCCCCCTCCCCCCCCCCCTCCCCCGCGTCCAATCAGGATTGGGTTGGTGCCACAGTGCTCCTCCAAGTAAAGTGGCAGTTGGTGGCCGGGAAATCAATCAGCTCCTGTGAGTCAATGAAGTCACGAAAAGCTGTGGCACCGACACCCCTCCCTCAATGTGCCACTAAAGCCTGTCGCCAATAAAAAACATTAAATTGTAACTTAATAAATATTACAAGAATTAATGTGTTAGTGAAGATCATAAGATATTTCAACTAAAATATCTTGGTTAAAACTAAATTAGAGAAAAAGAACAGACACAATAAAGAGGCATGGTCTTCCTATTTCTCGCAAAACCCAGGGAAAAATATATAGAAATGCAAGGAAGAAATTAAGGAAAAGAGAATAACAGCAATGATAAACATGTGATTGAATCCTCCTTTCCTCTCCCAGGACTTTTAATTATCATAAGAGGAAAAAAGGAAGATATAGACGTGTTATATAAGAAACTACAAGCATACTTGGATTTTCATAAAGAGAGCTTGTATCATGCCTATTTATTTATCCAGGCACAGCATGGCATACTGTGTTCTACTTGCATGGAAGGCACAATCCTTTGTCCATTTTTTCTTTAGTTTCCTCAACATCATGGATGGCTACTCCTTCTGTAATCACCCTTTTCATTTTCAAAAGGAAAAAATAATTCTTCAAAAGTGATCATCATGACTTTAAAAGACGTGGATATCACTAATTCCATCGCACAAGTAGACATTTGTAATTCAAGACACTAGGACAAAGGTTATTTCTTTCTTGTGTTATCTTTTTGTTATTTTAAAACCTTTTAACCCATTTATGCCTTCTAGGTCAAGGAACATCTGGAAATATTTGCAATGCTGAAAGATGTTGATGAGGACTGTTTGGAAATGGAAGTACTTCAGATGATCGATGAAGTGAGTTTTCTCTTTATGAGTATTTTGGTGATGTACTTCAAATGGAAGTACTTTTCCTACTTGTACAATTATTTTGGTGAAGCCTATGTTGACTTTTTTAAGAGCTTGACAGTTGATACCTTTTAACTATAATTTGCTTGGAGGAAATATCATACATAGATATGGCCTAACTGTTTTTACTCTCCAAATGTTGACCAGGTTGGGTTGACAGACAAAATAAATGCTAATGTTGGCGCACTTTCGGGTGGTATGAAGCGGAAATTGTCTCTTGGAATAGCACTTATAGGAAATAGCAAGGTGTGTCAACTTTATGCACTACGCATATTCTTTGACCTGTCTTGTCATATGAGTTTTGAGTTCATCCTTAATCCTTATGGATAGGTGGTAATCCTTGATGAACCAACAAGTGGTATGGATCCTTATTCTATGAGATCGACATGGCAACTTTTAAAGAAAAAGAAGAAAGGAAGAATCATATTATTAACAACACATTTCATGGATGAAGCTGATGTTTTAGGCGATCGCATAGCTATCATGGCCAATGGTTATCTGAGATGTTGTGGAAGGTCTTATCTATCCTAACTTATGAATTTTGATAGACTGGTGTTTCGAGTTACGGGAGGATGTGGCAATCATATAGTATTTTTATTTTGTAGTCGACTTTTACTCCAGAAGATCTATCCTCTCAAGAAGTAAAAATATTATCATGAAACAATACCTTGAAGTATCTTTTATGCTTTCCCCCATTTTTCTATTCCAAATATCACATTCAAGTTACTTTTTTTATGAAACAAATATGTAGGGTTTTCTTGTAATCTAAAATCATACTTAAGCTTATTAAAGAAGTAGTGAAAAATATTATGGTTGAGGGAAATAAAATGTCACCATGTATTAAAGAGAGCCCATAAAGAATGTTTTACAGAAAGAATGCTAGAGCAGCATGTGAGTTTTGTTTTCATGCTTACTGTTGGTAAGATCAAGATATAATTTAGGTTGAGCATGTCTAACTTTGCCATGAAATACTTTGAAAATAGGATAACATCAGCTGGATATAGGAGGCTAGATGATTGTTCGCTACTGAATCCTGCAAGTACACTCAAGTTGTACATAGTTTATCATTGCTGTAGTTATTCATTTACACTCAAAATTATAAAGTAGCCTGAAATTTTAGTGATCTTTGTAGAAATGGGTAGGTGTCCTAATTTATTAGAAGTTCCCATCTGTAATATATTTGCATTGTTATCTCTTGGTCCTCTAGGTCTTCCAGGCTTAAAAGTAATTTTCTTCTCCATGATCTACGATACCAACTTATCAATTAGAGCTACCATAGAGGACCTATACTTGACTTAGATAATACTTCATGGAGCTTTTATAACTTGTAGTTTCACGTCATACCAAGTGTTTACTAGCACTTTTTTCTGTAAGAAGAGAAGGATGGCTACCTTTTTGTAGCATCCATATATATATTAAAATTGAGAACTATATAATTTACATGAGGTTAGAAAGGACAACAAAAAACGGGGTTGGGGGTGCAGACACCCATACAAAAACCTACCAGAAGCCCCACTCACTAATAAAAAAAGACACATGGTGTACAATATTCCCGATGTAACACCGCTCCCCCTTGAAAATGGTACGGTTCCGCTGTAGCCATACCCCCCACAACGTGGCAAAAGCCATCACCGCCGAAGTGTTTACTAGCGCTTGTAGGCACCATATGCATCTCTTGCTTGCTCAGGTGGCACTTTTGTACACATAAGATAGCCAAATGTGCAGCTGATGTAATTCATATTTTGTATACCTATCTCTGTCTACATATTGCTATTTTCAAAACGGATGTTCTTGGATCCATAAGACTTTGACTTGGTACCATATGGCAATGTAGTTACCACAGTAAAGGTTTCGTGCATTCATCTTCTCGTGTTGCATGCATGTTTCTCAAATTTCTTCCTAATACAATAGAAACGATCGCATAATGGAGATGAAATAATGACATACATTTGAATTTTGACCTTATAATTGAAACAATAACACTAAGAGATCATCTTATGTTTCATTTTTTCATTCGTTTGCATACCAATGATTTGAGATTTTGTCTGGTGAATAGATATGGTGATATTATGAGCATTGTGGCCAGAGTAATCAAATTCTTGTTTTATGGTCATGCTACTGAATGTGTGATAGTTATTGGTTCATTAACAACTTATGCTTCAAAAAATTCTCTGATACTGTTAGTTTCTAGATTTATTGCAGATAGCATTGTAAAATAGTATATGCTGATTATGTTAAAGAAATATCTTTCTTGTTTGGCAGTTCCCTTTATGTTAGCTTTTCTTACTACTTTACTTGTTCTGGCAGCTCCCTTTTCTTGAAGCATAAGTATGGAGTTGGCTACACACTTACAATATCGAAGGTCAGTTTGAGCTCTACTTGCTTTCTGTATCCTTTGTCAAATTTCTCTTTGATAATGGATGAAAATTTATTTCTTTTTTATCAGACCAATCATGGTGCTTCCGTAGCTGCTGATATTGTTCGTCGTCATGTTCCAAGTGCTACATGCTTGACTGATGTACGCTCCTTTTAGCTGCACTTGATGCTTATGTCAATTCTGAAATTAGTTATATTAGCTATAAATATCCGAAAGTAATTTATTTCAATAGGTTTATTGCCATTAAACAAATCTATTACTATCCATTTTGAGCTTAGGCAGGGTTGTTTTGGCATTAGCATTCCCCAGGCTATATGCAGTGGCAGTATCCTCTTTTGAATATATGTTGTTGAATACTAACTCACTATCCATTTCCAACAGAAAGAGAATAATTATTTGACCCTTTAGAAAAAAATATTTGACTTATTTAAGGTATATACAAAATTGTACACAAGATCATGAAAAGCCTTAGATGAGATGTGCCATCCATCTTGCTTCAAAAATCCTAGTCTCTTCTTGCTTCAAAAATTATTTGACTTGTTTAAGGTATATACAAAATTGTACACAAGATCATGAAAAGCCTTAGATGAGATGTGTCATCCATCTTGCTTCAAAAATCCTAGTCTCTTCTTGCTTCAGTGAAGTTAATATCTAGCAATCAATACTTCCCGAAAAACCAGTTGAAAAAAAAGACTAGAAATATCCTCAAGTATGTAGTGATAACCACATGTACTTTTAAACCAGCCTATGTACCAGTACCTGGTACACGTACGCATCTGGTGCTCACGCACACCACTAAAAGTCAAGATTTTTGCATGGTTGCTGAGGCGGCGCAGACTCCTGACAAAGGTATACAGGGCGAGATGGGCAACACAGGCGGATTGCACATGTGTTTTGTGTTCGTCGGCCGATGAGGATCTAGCGCACCTATTCTTCCCTTGCCCCATAGCTAGGGAGGTATGGTGGCGCATGGGATTCACAGGTGTGGACACATTAGGAGCGACCACCTTTTGGGACTCCCTAGGCATGCGGGGCCGCACGGGGCGGCAAGGGTTATGGGCAGGTATCATGGCCACCACATGGGCTATCTGGCTTCAGCGCAACCGTGTGATTTTTGAGGGGGAGAGATGTTATATAGAGAATATTGTACAACACATATCCTTCCTACTTAGAGAGTGGGGGTGGGGTTAGCACCTTGGATGTCCCCCTTGCTCTCTGTTTTTTCCTTTTCTTTTGGGAGAGCCTTTTGGCATTGCTCTCCGTTACATATTTGTACATGCTCAATCTTTTGCGTTAATACAAGCGGGTGACTACCAAATTGTATAGTCGCCCTTTTTCCTTTCAAAAAATTTTTCTAAAATTTATAGTATGTGTACGCTGACATATTTAAAAAAATATTGATATGTATAAAAAATAATTTCACAATACAAAACGTTAAAAAAGCAATAGAGGATAATCCTCTCAAAAAAAACAATAGAAGATAATGAACTAATGCTTTGACCTAGTTTGGAGCAGTTATTCAAGATTGTACATAATTTAACTTTTGTAGACTTTCTTTTGTAGAAAAGAATTCAATTCTATATTTAAGGAGAACTGAGCAAGTACTAGGTACCGGATAAGTACCCGGTACAGGTAGGTGAAGGATTATAAATTACCTATGCTTCACAGAAACCAGGCATCCACTTGGCATTATATGCGTAGGTCAGCAACATCACCCATGAATTATGAAAGTAACCTGGCTCACAAAATGAAGTTATGCTATTATTTCTTGATATGAACTTGCAATGGCAGTTCTAATTTCAGAGTTCAGTACCAATCATAAGTTGATGAAGCATTAATTCTTTGATTTATTCTCCTGCAGGTTGGCACAGAGATTTCATTCAGACTCCCGCTTTGTTCATCAACTTCATTTGAGCATATGTTTCGTGAGATTGAGGATTATATCAAACGACCAAGCATGAACTTTGAAAGTAAATCTAGCCATAATGAAGACATATATGCCATCGAAAGTTACGGAATATCTGTGACAACTCTGGAGGAGGTTTTCTTGAGAGTTTCAGGAGAGAACTATGGTCAAAGTGATGTGATTGGATATGATATATCTCATGATAGATCTACAAATAGGATTACTGAATCTTCTTACACCAAATTGCTAAAATCATCAAAGTGGAAACTGTTGATGTGGGTTTATCTTAATGTGTGCAAATGGATAATTGAAATGGGAAAACTCTTCTATTTGGTGTATGCTACTGTTTGTGGCTTCTTTGGGTCCTTTATTCTTAAGTATTGCTGTGGTAACATTGTAGTGAGGTCAACATTTTGGAAACATTTCAAAGCTCTCCTTGCGAAAAGGGTGTTATCTTCTCGGAGAGATAGACGGACGATAATCTTCCAACTGTTTATTCCAGCTGTATTTTTGCTCCTGGGTTTGCTTTTGTTAAAGCTTAAACCACATCCTGATCAGTCCAATTTGATATTAACAACTTCACACTTCAATCCTTTACTGGGTGGTGGTGGAGGAGGAGGACCTATTCCGTTTAATCTCTCTTTTCCAATTGCCAAAAAGGTTTTTCTTCTACCATACTACAAATTATCGCTAAAATTCTATTTTCCTACTTTTTGGAAATGAAACTATTTTATTAGGTAGCAATTCTGTTATATCTAATTTGGAGAAACATTATTAAACTTATGCACAAAAATTGTAGGTTGCATCTTACATACGAGGGGGTTGGATTCAAGAGGCACAACCTATAAGTTACCATTTTCCTGATTCAGAAAAGAAACTAGAGGAAGCTATTGATGTTGCAGGACCCCAGTTGGGGCCTGTTCTGCTTTCCATGAGCGAATTCTTAATTACTAGCTTAAATAAATCTTGGCAGTCAAGGTACAACCAATTCATTTCTATTTTTCTACCAAGTACTTGCTAAGCACTTTATTCTTAGGTATTTATCATTTTTTTATGGTTTCTTGTATACCCGTGCATTAAAGTTCTCCCGTACATCTTTTGTCCTTTCTTTTGGAGAAATTCATTTTTTTGCTTTTGAATGACTAGATTATTAACATTTTATTCATGATTCCAAGAGTTTTGAAATATGTGTACTCTATCTTAACTTGTCTCTTGATCTCATCGATAAATTCTGCTTGATATCATTTCTATGTTATTTTAAGGTACGGAGCAGTTGTTATGGATGATCAGAATAATGATGGTAGTTTAGGATATACAGTTCTTCACAATAGCTCTTGCCAGCATTCAGCACCGACGTATATCAATTTGGTGAATGCTGCAATATTGAGAATGGCTATTGGTAATGAAAATGTAACAATTCAAACTCGTAATCATCCCCTGCCAAAAACTATGTCACAGTGGGCACAGCGACATGTATGTATCGATGTTTATACTTTCTTCAATTTTTTAGTCTTACTATGCATACCAGTTTATTGCTTCTTTTTTTCCTTTTCTCTTTGGGTGGATACAATGATTCATGCTTGTGATCTGTGAAAATCAGTTCTGGACTTGTTTTGAAGCTTTGTGTATTAATTATACTTTTACATGCCAAGAGTTCAGAGTTGAAAACGGTAAGTTGTATTTGCCTAAAGATTTTATTTTGCCTGCGACAGATGCTCTGAATAAAAAAGTAGAACAAGAACATTGAAAAAACATAGTTGAATGACAGAGATAAAATAAACTCAAAATTTGGGAAAGAAAGACTACTGGATTCAGACAGAAAGAAATGTGCAATCCGGTAAAATAATTTTATCATAATATACTAACCCCTTTATATATATAACACTTAATTGCTTGTATTTTTACCAAAGGAGCTTATCTATATCAGATACAAAGTATAGTGTATCAATGCTAAACGCCTCTGTTGTATCAGCACATAAGGCAATAAAACACAGTAATGATCAACACCCACCTGCAATGTACATGGAGTTTGAGTTACTAGAAATTAGGAGAATGAATGAGGACATGTATTTTAAGAAAATGTTTACATTAAAATCATGAAAAAAGCACAGATTTCTGACCACAAAACAATGCGATTTCACCTCGTCAAGCACATATATTGGGATCAAGAAAATTGTTCTTTATTACTATAAATGATGAAATAAAGCATCTTTATGAGTAAATATATCTGAATCCAAATATGAAGGCAAAATAAAATCTTTAGGCCAATATTTTGAAAACAGGCAGTTCCACTAAAGGTGTTACTATGTATCAATCAAGGAATAAGATTCCTACACCGTTCACCATGTGGGCAATTTGGATACAAAGGAATGATGTGATTTTCCAGAACTAGCACTGTTATGTAGAGAATATGGTGTCACATGGTAGAACATTATTCAAGAACTGGATGAATATGTTGTAGCTCCTCTTTTGTCTTTGATGTCCCATTGTAACTTTCGCTATATTCAAGTGGCTAATCATCATTCTTTCCTCTCAAAAAAAGGAAAGGACTCCTAATAGGAAATAAATGCTATTATAATCATGTAAATTAATCAAATTTAACAGATTCAGTTCCTAATCTGAATATGAGTCAAACTTAGACTCCAAGTTTCAAATGCCCATGCCTATGGCACAACTCCTACATCACACATGTGCTTCAGCATGAACGATGGTTTGCTAGTCAATATTTTGAAAGAAATGATCCACTAGCAAATACCAAAAAATATTTCCTTGAAATGGAGTTTTCACTACATTATTTCTCATACAACCTAAGAAAGATCCATGTGCCTTGTTATGAATGATCATTATCATTTTCTTTCTATTCTGCTGATTCGGCTTCATATGAAGCTTAAAACATCATTTGTTTCAAAAGTTTTTCTCGTTATTTCCAGTTAATTTGAAACATGTAATTTCTGCATTTTCTTTTATCTTTTTGCAAAAAATATTGGAACTCATAGAAAAGTTTCTTTCATGTAGGATTTGGACGCCTTTTCTGCTTCGATTATAATCAATATTGCTTTCTCATTCATCCCTGCTTCATTTGCAGTTGCGATTGTCAAGGTAGTTCTCCATTTGACATTAACATTAGCTATGATGTTTTTTTTATCCACTGAGAGGATTCAATCACTGGTATCTCTGACAAAGGATAAGCTTGACTATATTTATGTGTTTATCATGTCAATAACTGCCAAACTTGGGATCAACCCACTCGACAAAATGTGAAAACAATCAAAAAATTGTATTAACCATCTTTTTGAAAGGTATATATCTTATAAAGGGAAAACCAAACCCCACATATTAAGTGTCCTCGGGAGTAGGTTGATTTGGAGGACTTACACACCATTAAAAGTATGTATTATTACTTGGGAATGAGGTGTAGTCGAGTTCTCACCAGGATATACCAAGGTTTTCAAGATCATTTTCCTACCTAGAATCAAAAGGGGATCCGAGGATTGAGGAATCATAGGATATTTTTGAAGCTCATATGATCCTACCATAATTTTTCTTAATATATGTTAAGAATATAAATATAAAGATATTGCTCTTCCTATTAGCTTAAGCTTTTAGGATTGTTGGTAGTGCATCTAATTTAACATAAGATCAGAGCCAGCTTGTATTCTAAATTAATTCCCTGCCTTAGTGATTCATGTGTCAGGCTTTGGACTAGATCAAATTATCAACAACCAACATGTGAGGGGGAGTGTTAATAATATAAATATAAATATATTGTTCTTCCTATCGGTTTAAGCTTTTAGGATTGTCAGTAAATATCTAATTTAACAATATATATATATTTTAGGAATATAATATACGTATATTTATTATATTTATATGTATAAATGAAGATTTAGTGATCCGATTCATAGAAGCTATACTTCTATTAGAAACCCGAGAAAAGTAATGTTTTTTCCTTAGTTCATTTATGCTAACAAATGGTATGCCATGTGCCAATTAAGTTACTATGCTTATAATGTAATATAAATCCTATTGGGTGAAATCAATGAGAAGGAAAGATACTTGAACTCAGTCAATTTACCACTTTGATGAAGATTTAAATTTATTAGGATAGAATAGTGATATAAATCTACTCACTTATGTCTTGTCTATTCGACTTGTCTCATAACTGTGCACTGTGCGACCTTGCGGAGGAGGACATATATCACCTTTTCTTCACGTGTCCTACAGCCACAGGCACATGGGATATGTTAGGCCTCTCAAGGGTGAACACATCTGGAGCGGATGTCTTTTGGGATTCTCTATGTGCAACAAGTGCATAGGATAGATCGGGCTCGAGAGGGGTATGGGCGGCAGTCTTGGCCACAATTTCGGTGATTTGGCTACAGCGCAACTGCACAATTGTTAGAGGGGAGCAATGCTACATAGACAATATTGTACATCATACATCCTTTTTGATAGGGGAGTGGAGTGTTGGATAGCTCTATTATGTTTTGGAGAACTACAGCCTCCGTAATTATTTCATACACTTGTGCATATTTTTTATCCTAATATAAACAGATGACTACTATAGTGTGTAGCCATCCTTCTTTCCGTCTAAAAAAAACTTGTCTCATAACTCATTGATGCGGCAAGCTTCTTTGGATTTGATGACATGATTTCTTCTAACCTGATTCCCACATACATGTTGCTTTGAGTACATTGTAGGTAAACAAAGTTACTTATGGTGATTTTCTGAGGGGCATGTCTTACGATTTTCATTATTAAGAAGGTCTTTATTAATAGATGAGTTGTTGAGACTTGAGAGGGAACCAAGTAAGATTGTAGGAAGGCTAGGAAGTACTAAACTAGGATTGTAGGAAAACTAAGAATTAGGAGTCAGCTTTCAATTTCATCAACTAGGTTATGGTGAGTACGCAAGCATATAGAATTAGGATTTAGGAAGCTACAAATTGGAATTAGAACTTACAGAGGGACTCAGATTAGATCATCAACCGGTAGGGACCCCATAGGATGTTCAAGCCAAGAATGACAATGTAAACTGATCGAGCAACAATTTGCCTCCAGCAACTCGATCTCGTCGTTTCGGCTGAGAGGAGTCGCCAGTGATGTGGAGTCAGGGAATGTTGACTATCTGAGAAGAGAATGATAGTCTCCAGTGTTGTAGACGAGGAGTTGCTGGTGCCAAGTGGCTGCTTGAGAGAGAGAGAGAGATGTGAGCAGCTATGCAGGAGAGTGGGTACATAAACCGGGTGGTGGTTGGCTAGGGTAACTATTTTGTTTAAATATCGACACATTGGTACAAAAAAATATAATCTTAGGCAATCTGATTGATCTTACGATCCGGTTACTTATCCAGTAACGATCTTAGGATTTTGATCTTCCGACTAATGCTCTATTTGTTTTGAAGAAAATAAACTCCTAAAGAAAATGAATTATTAGATAATTTATTTTCAAGTGTAAGGTATATATATTAAATATATGAAAAAAATTATCTTGGAAATATTAAAGAAGATGGCTTGAAATGAATCCCCATTTTGAAAAGAGTAAATCATTCTTTCAAAACTTAAATTTCATTTATGGTCAATCGGAAATGATTTTCTTGTTTCAACCATTTCTGAGTTACCAAACCCTAGAAAGTGATGAAATCATTTTTCGGAAAAATATTTTCATCAAAATAAACGGAGCCTAAGACTGAAATCGCTTTCCTTCTTGTCCGGATTGCAATCCTAACTGCCTTGAAATATACAATTTGAGATATGCACCTGACCCCAACACCTTATGGGATTTGTGTTGGTTGGGCAAGGACACCACTTTCCGATTTGCTCAGCAGGTAGACCTGATGTATTTGGATCCACATTCTTCAAAATCTTTTTGCAGCACTTATCACTCCAACAGGACAAGTGATCACAACCATGATAGTATTTTGGGCAATATGCTTACAAGGTGACAACTTCATCTTTAGAGAGATGCTTGAGAGTATTGTGCATCAACATTGTCTTTGGGATTGTACTTCAATTGGGGACCTAGTTTGATCACTTTGAGGGGATCAAATATATAATAGACCACTTTGAGGGGGTCAAACATCCAATAGACCATTTCGAAAGGTTGATCTCCAAGGTGATTGCTCAAGCAAGTTATCAAAAAAATATTATTCTCATACCATTATAATAAAAGTTTGAAGGGGTTCCTATTTATAGGATGAAACCCAATAACAATTGTCGAACACAAACTTATTAGAGGAATACAATAAAAGGAAATACTAATCCTAGTCAAATATTAATCCTAACATAAGGTAATCAGGATCCTATCAAGAGGTTTAAAACCTTTTGTTGCTCCACATATAGTTTTGCTTTATTATCAGACATGTATGTATCTCAAGTTTGATATTATATTTATATATACATATATTGTTTATTAACCTCTTTAATATTCCTTCTTAAGCCCACCCTTAGTGCTCCTTGGTTATGCCTAATTGGCTAGGAGGTGACTTGACAAAAAATGGTCCCCATGCTAACGAAGGTAGAGGAAGGGAGATAGTTATACAAATTATCTATAACATGTGACCAAGAGATCTAGCCATTGTACCTAAGGCTTCCCTCCAAGTGTAACGCTTTATGTGTTTTATGATTATACATAAAGCACTGAGTTGCACACACCTGCATCTAAATGACCTGAAGTTCATGTTTCAAGATTAACAAAACACATCAAGGTCAGTACATAGGTAACATTTTTCAAATTGATGATTATTACTGGAAAAAATAGTTTGTTGACATATCATTAGGTACTTCTGTAGCAAATTAACCTCCTGGTGATTTACCTTTTGATTCTTTTGAAATTATCTCTTGGTGATGGAATTTCTTGTCTTATTTGGTACAGGAACGTGAAGTGAAAGCGAAACACCAACAACTAATTAGTGGGGTATCAACCAAACTTATAAAACAATATCTATTCCATTTCTCTTGAACTTATCATTTTCTAAACTATGTCCAGGTTTCCATACTATCATACTGGATTTCGACATATGTATGGGACTTTATCAGTTTCTTGGTTCCTACATCTCTTGCAATTGCACTCTTCTTCATCTTTGGTATGTACTATACACAACTTCAATATCATTAATGAACAGTTTTTTTTTTAAAGCATAGTTTGTCTTCTACTTCATGCTTTCAAAGACAATCAATCTAATCATGAGCTTCTGTAGATATGAACCAGTTCATTGGAAATGGTTGCTTAATACCAACAATTATCATATTTCTTGAATATGGGTTAGCAATTGCTGCATCAACATATTGCCTCACATTTTTCTTTTTTGATCATTCAATTGCTCAGGTATTATTTTCTTAATTTCCCGCTACATGTTACTGCTTATGATTTTATTTGGTGCAAATTGACTTCATTTTCCTTTTCATTATTGACTAAGATATGTTATTTGCATGACCATGCAGAATGTAGTTTTGCTGTTTCATTTTTTTAGCGGGCTTGTTCTTATGGTTATTTCATTTCTTTTGGGGCTGATTGAATCAACCAAGGATGTCAATTCCTTGCTGAAGGTATGTTGAGATCTTCCATGTACTGCCACCTCATTACTTTATCTTATTGTTTTGGTATGTAATGAAGCCTTTCGAAATTAAACTATCCAGTGAATTGATTTTCTTTTTTTAGAATTGTGTACTACTTCCATTATTGAACTGCTGTAGTACAATGCTTTCCACTTTGTTGATAATAGGACATCTTATATGAAGTTGTACATGCAATTTGGAATATGTGATATGCAGTTGTGAGGTTCAACAAGCACAAGCACGAAAGCCAAATTTATCAATAACATATAAGATTAATTATTGTAAGATAGTTTCCTTCAAAAAACAATATTGTACAATCATAAACGTACTTTGCCTTTGCTTGTGTACTTTATGAAGGGTTTGGTTCCCATATTTTTTTTGACATTTTAACATTACATAATATATGCAAAGTTTGAAAAAGCTAAGCAAAAATTTGACTTACTAACTTACGCCAAGTTAAATCAAAGAAAAAAAAATGGGTACTAAGATTTACTAGAATTATGGATTTTTCTTTGAAAACTAAAAATAGATTATTATATTATTTTTTATAATAAATTATCTTCTGTTTTTACTATTATCCCAGGTAAATTACATGATAAATTAAGCATTAGCTTTTTTCTCTAATTAGATATTTTGGATTTTCTTTCTGAACTTATATTATTAATTGCATATGAAATTAATAATATATTTTTTTTACATAATGCAAGAAGATGACCTATATGGTACTTACAAGATGAAATCTAGTTAGTCGTGGGTCTTTCACCCATACGAATTCCAAATGAGAGAGCCTACCATTTCGAGATAGTTGCTACTTATATGTTCTGACTCGTTGACTACATGATCTTTTTGCAACTTTATATTAAAATATTAGTGAAATTGTCATGAGTTTGATTCTAGGCGATCTTTATGTTTTGAAGATTGATGTTAATTTCAAAATATGTTTTATGAAAAAATATAGTGTACGTTGAAATAACTATTGCAATTGCTTATTTTTATAATTTTTTGCAATTTGTATTGCTCCACACTCTTCCTGATTCCTACTTCTGCCTCTGTCCATCAAATGTGATCATCTGTGGGTTGATTGATTAATTTCTTTAATAAGATTATTGTTTTTTTTGGAAAATCATCATGTGACTTTAAGTATGCATGTCAGAATTTCTTTAGGATATCACCAGGGTTTTGCTTTGCGGATGCCCTTGCATCTCTGGCTCTTCGACGTCAAGACATGAAACGTGGATCTGGAAGCGATCCTACTGATTGGAATGTCACGGGAGCCTCGATCTGCTACTTGGCTCTTGAGGTTTTTCTTTAAATATTTACTATGGCAATCAGAGAATTTTAACTTTTCAAGTCCTGTATTATTTGTACTCTTCCTTTTTCAGTAATGATAATAGAAACCTTCAAACTAACATAATTAGGTCATCTCCTTCTCGAATGATCTTCAATTATAACACTTGAGCATTCAACTACAGTTAATCCTATTTCACTCGTACCAGATGTTTCCTATAACTCTCCTTATAATGTACTTTTTGCAGATTATTATTGTCTTATTTCAAAAACTATATTATTATATGCCATATACACTGCCTTATGGTTAGGACTCCCACATCTATAGAATTAGTAATATACCTATAGAAAATCATAAGTAGGAGATATCAATATTAAGTTGTCAAAGGGTCTGACTAAGGTTCAATAATTGACTTGCAAGTATTTCAGTATATCACATTATGCCATATTTCACATGTTAAGAAATCTATATCAGTTTTAATATCTGGTACATGTTTGATATCTTCATATTGCACATGTTTTGGCGCATAATAGGGCATTTGTACCATGTCACTGGATGGTTGCCACAGGCCCAAAGTTATAAGATATGAAAACTAAAACAAGGCACAGCCTTGAAAAGCACTTAAGACAACTAGGATAAAACATGCCATCAAATCCGAACAGCAGTCAAATGGACATTAGAATCAGGACCTGTTAAAAGTGGTTGATTTCTTTGCCATAAGGTTATGATGCTTCCTCAGGTATATTATGTTTCTTTGAGATGGAATAACCTGCTACAGAAATATGACATTTTTTCACTAGAATTTTGACATGTTCACTCTAAGAGCAAATTAAAGTAGAATGGATTCAATTTATTTATTTTTTAAATTATGGATTAGTTAGTAACTACTTTCAAACATACAATATGAGGGCATATTTAGATAAACTTGAACTTTTCAGATTACAATGGTAAATGACAAATAATTCAAGCAGAATGGATTAGTATTTAGTTACCACTCTCAAACATAACATTATTGCCATCTGAGGACAATACCTAGATAGATAAGCTTGAGTTTTTTCAGATGGTAACAAATCACCTATATGATAAATATTAATTATTGTACTCCTATCTAGCAGATGAAATTGCTTCTTGGGCTTTTAGGTTGCTGGAAAGCTCATCATGCAATCAAGAATCTTCATATTATTTTATTTCTTTGTATCTTGACATACAGCATACTTGCACCTAAAAATTATGAACCTTGTAATTGTATCATTAGAAATCGTGTATTCATTAAACTTGTGAATACAAGATTAATTAAGCTGTCAACTTTATGTTTTCATTATATGCCAGCTTCATATATTTTACCCACAAGAGTAATCAAGCTTGTCAGTTATATATCAGCATGTCTGCCTTTTTATTCTATTGAAATTTACATGAATGTTCTATACTACCCAGCTAATTTTGTTTTACCTTGTCTGTAATAGAGTATCATCTTCTTCCTTTGCACAATTGCACTTGAAATTCTTTCTCCTCGAAATCTAAACATGGGAATGATGTGGGAACGATGGAAATTTTTTCTGTCACACGGGCATGATGTATCAAAAAGTCATTATCAGCCTCTCCTGGAACCTCATGACGAAACTTTAACTCTTGATGAGGATATTGATGTTAAAGCTGAGCGACGTAGGGTACTCAGTGGAAATGTTGACAACGCTTTAATATATTTGTACAATCTGTGCAAGGTGTTCACTTTTCTCTACTTAATGGTTTCTGCTTCTGTTACTGAGCACAATTCTATCTCCATAGAACAGTCTCCAAATTAAAATAAATGCACAATCTTTTTTGTGTATTTCAACTCTACATTTTGATCCCAATCGTTTACTGGTATCTTTTGCATCTTATCTTTCATTTTAACAGATATATCCGTCACAAAGAAACCGTGTACCAAAGGTTGCAGTTCATTCCTTGACTTTTGCCGTCCAAGAAGGTGAATGTTTTGGCTTCCTAGGGACAAATGGTGCAGGAAAGACCACAACATTGTCCATGTTAACTGGTATATGCTCTAAATTCAATTAACCAAGAAAAGTGGAAATGATCTCACCTCCATCATTGTCTCTTCTGATTAGATGTGACAGTAGGTCAAGGGAGGACATTAAGTTCCCCTCTATAATTTAAATAAATTTACCATGAATATGCAAGGCCATTAATTCTTCATCTATTTAAGCTGACAAGGCAAGTCTGGATTCCTTCTATTGTGGATATATGCACATCCAAGCATATGCATGCAATACACATCAACTTTAGCTTTCTCTAATTTGCTCTTTGGACATGTGGCACTTGGTTTAATATTAACTATAATGCAGGGGAAGAGAGTCCAACCGATGGCACTGCATACATCTTTGGTGATGACATAAGAAGGCATCCAAGAGCTGCTCGCCAGCATGTAAAGTTTTGTCAGCCATTTTCTTTTCTAAATTGGTGAACAAAGCTGATCTCCCTTTCCCATTACAGATTGGCTACTGTCCACAATTTGATGCGCTTATGGAGTTTTTGACTGCACGTGAACATCTTGAGCTTTACGCAAAAATTAAGGGTGTCCCAGATGACAGCATCGATGAGGTAAAAGGATAATGTTTTTCTACCTTTTTAAGCATATAAGCCATTATTGTTCATTCTACTTCCTCTTTATTGTAAAATTTCAGTCTCATATAATAGACCCTTCCAATAAAAATTAGGTCGTCAACGAGAAGTTAGTGGAGTTTGACTTGTGGAAGCATGCAGATAAGCCATCATATTCTTTAAGTGGAGGAAACAAGCGGAAGTTGTCTGTTGCTATTGCGATGATTGGCAATCCTCCCATAGTGATTCTTGATGAACCTTCTACTGGTAAGTTACTGTATATACAGCATGTGTATGGTATATAAGTTAGTGGCTTATCCATTCTTTCTTTGTCTATTCAATATAGGGCTTCAGTTTATTTTCTTGATTTCTAAATAAGCAGTTTCTTGATAATATGCTATAGGAATGGATCCCATTGCAAAACGATTTATGTGGGACGTCATATCACGTTTGTCAACGAGGCAAGGAAAGACTGCTGTTATACTAACTACTCATAGCATGAACGAAGCTCAGGCACTCTGTACGAGGATTGGTATAATGGTAATTATCGCAAGATATAATTTGACCTAGCAAATTCCAAATAAAAAAGTTGCACTGCTACTAATTAGATTATTCACTTTCACCTTCTATTTCTGATAATAGGTGGGTGGTCAGTTAAGATGCCTTGGGAGCCCACAATATCTAAAAACCCGTTTTGGAGATCATCTAGAACTTGAGGTAATTCATTTCTTATTGAGTCTATTAAATTATCACATATTACTACATTTTTCTTTTTTTCAGGTAAAGCCTTCTACTGTTAGCTCCATTGAGCTAGAAAACCTATGTAGAACGATTCAAGAAATTCTCTTCGAATTTCCAAGTCATACAAGAAGTATCCTTGCTGACATTGAAGTTTGCATGGGTGTTGATGGGATATTAACATCAGAAAATGTGTCAGAAATCTGTCTAACAAAGGAGATGATAATCTTAGTTGCTCGTCTGCTTGGAAACGAGGAGTCCATTGAGCCAATTATATCTTCTTTGCCCACCAAAGATGGTTTATTTCTTGAACAGTTATCTGAACAGCTACTTCGTGATGGTATTAGCCTTTTTCCAGTTTCAGATCTTCTATCATTCCTCGTGTTTCGCTATGGTTGACTTACCTTACTTTTCTTCCATCCAATTGTTTTTCACTCTATAATAAATGATGCAAATTTTGAAATGTCACTGGAGTTAGGTGTGCTGTCCAACTGCTAACATTATGATATCAGTGTGCTTTCGCATGCAAACAACAAAAAGGCAACTGTAACTGGTGTGGAACAAAACTTTGATTGATTAAAAAGAACTTTTTACAAATCAAGAAACTAGCTGGTGTCATAACAAACAAACATTAGACAGTTCCAACATTACTATTCATGTTACATTCAAATAATTTCCCTGGGACTTTAACTTTTACATATAGCAACACAAAACACATTCTAGAAGTCTTCCTGTTAGCAAGTTGCAGCCAATGATCATGCTCATCGAAACTTGTATTTCAAAACAGCTTGAGTCCAACAAAATGGGGGAGTCTAGAAACTTGTTAGAGTCTTCAGATCTAGTATAGTAGCCATATTAAAAAATACTAGAATATTCTCTCAAAAGAAAGATAATAGAATATGAGAAGTACAATCACACCATGTCTTTCAACTATGTCTGTATAAACACTAAATGGAAATTGGATCAGTATTGAGACCTATCAAATGCCACCCTTAGAGATCAATGAGATGTAGGAAATTGTTTATTACAATGGGATTTGAATTCGCATCTTCATATATTCCACCTCGGAGCAGTTTACTATGTGTTAACCCTAATGTCTAGAATGATACTAGGTTCTAACTAATCAAGTTCAATGCAAGGAGCATAAAAGCTTTTACATCTTCCAACAATGACGTTTCCTGGGTTAATTGATCATGAGACTCATATTTCAGCATTGAACCCACTGACCAGTTGGTTCAACTGTTGATTACCTTCTTACAATTTTCAAATATTTTTTTTTTCTGGTTGATTGTGCATCTATTGGCATAATATTATCTTCTAAAACTCCAAGTTACTTTATCTTTCCTGGTGTTACAATATGCTGACATCCATGCTCTATTCTATCTTCTCTGGCTAGGTGGTATACCATTAAGAATATTTGCAGAATGGTGGTTGGCTAAAGAAAAGTTTGTTTTAATTGATTCGTTCATCCTATCATCGTTTCCTGGATCTACATTTCATGGGTCTAATGGATTAAGCATCAAGTATCAGGTATAGAGTTCAACAAAGTATACTTTGTTTCTATTTAAATGGTCTGTATAGTTGATTGTCTTGTGAATATCATTTATTCATATATATATGTTATCCTTAATATATTAATTTTATTATCTCATTTATATTTATATCTATTTACTAAAGAAAATGTTAGTGTATAGTTTCATCCACGAGATCCAAGGTTTATAGCATCTTAGTGTGCATGAATCTCCATTTATTAAATATATACACAATTCTTCTTTTGGAGCAACAATTTTTTTAATGGAACAACTATTTATTCTGCCAGAAGGATCGTACAGCTATCACTTAGAATCCAGAGATTATCATCTTGCAGCTTTATTACAAGATTTTTATATAATAGGATATTTTCATACCATATTTTGAAGATATCCCTTTGTTTCACTAGTTCAGAAAAATGTCTTCACATCTTCAATTATTTCAGCAGAGAAAAGCTGTTACCCTAGTTAAAGGTTTGAAAGAACTATATATTTTCGTTTAGCTCATAGGTTAAAGAACCTAACCAAAGTTTGACTTATCATTGACGGAGACTAAGTGCGAGGATTTTTTCCCTAAGAAAGACGATGAATTTGTGAAGTAGAGATTTCTTACATAAATGTAGAGCATCTCACAACCTTACTTACTGCAGCACTTAGTTTAATAATATGTGAACCCTCAAATTCTTTTTCTCAAGTGCCATGAAATAATGTCCTCAGGTTCCTTTGTTATAATTTGAAACCTCATTTTATGGTAATTTGTGCATAACCATGTATGTGTATCTTTCAAGAGTAAGCTTGTTTTTGGTAGACCTATATTGTTCCTCTGTTGAAGCACTTTCGAACATTTTCAGTTGCCTTATGGAGAAGGTTCTTCTCTTGCTAACATTTTTGGGCATCTGGAGCACAATAGGTATCAGAAAGAACTCAAGTGTCCATGTGGATTTTATTTCATCTTTCAACCTTGCCAATTTTATTATTTGATGTTGATACTGAAAAACGTTATATGTACTATTTTGATCTCAGGGAGAAACTTGGTATTGAAGAATACAGTATTAGTCAATCTACGTTGGAGACCATTTTTAATCACTTCGCTGCCACCCAATAGAGATAAAGGGGCTATGTACAAAAGCTTTGTAATTATATTCTTACACGATGTATCCGGAGCCCAATCTCCCCCTCACATAATGAGCGGACAACTGATACAAACAATAGAAACTCGTCATATAAGATCACATGTACCAATTTTCACTGTTTCTTCACAAGTGGGTGATATGGACAATCTTGGGGTACTGGCATGTAATTTTTGAAAGATACAAATCATTTCATATTCTTTTAATAAAAGGATTTTGGAAAATGTCTAATTTTTTATGATGCACATCTAATTTAATATCGTATTAGAGTTAAGAGGTGATGAGTTCAAACTTCTAAGGAGCTTCTGTTAAAAAATAATATTTTCCCATAGGCTCGATCAAAATTATAAATAAAAATAAGAATTTTCGTGATGGGATTGGCTCGATCAAAATTATTAGATAAAAATAAGAATAGTACAAACTTTTTGGAGCACCCTTTGAAAAATCGTTGCAGTCAAATTATGTGCATCTCCTTGTGTGGTTGTTTCAATAACCCATTTTAAGTGGAGATTTTTGTCATCAACAAGGACTCAACTCAATCTCGCCTATAAAAATGGTAAAGTCTGACCCCAACCCCAAATCCCTAATTATCCTTCTCATATTCGCCGATAGCCCCAAATCAAGAGTCATGAGACTTTAAAAGCAGTCCAACAATTTGTGCAGCAAATCAAGTAGAAATTGGAAGGAACTGGAGCTATCAAGGCCAGATTAGAAGAGGAAGGCGTTACTGCATTTGATTTGAGAAGAATGGAAAGGAGGAGCCAAAGATTAGGGTTTTAGCTGTCTTAAGGTATGTAAAGGGAATTCAAACACATGTTTTTCCACCTCAATGAATTTCTTTCATTATTAGATTCAGGGTTTTATGAGAATACATTTTCTACGAACTGAGTTTGGGGAATTTGAATTAGAGGTTTTTATCCATATGAAAATTAACTTTCCCCCCTTTTATGCTAAATACATGCTATGAAAATCTTTAAACTCTAGAATTATGAAATGCATTCTTCTCAGATTAAATTGTTATAAGAGAGAAATGGAACATGTATGAATAGGGGAAGAACACTTAATCTTGGATTGTATCCCAATGTTGATTAGGTAAAAGGGTGATCTCATGGCCTAGCTAGCCAAAGGTGATGACAAGTTGCAGCCATGATCTTTTAATTAAACAAGATAATTAGCCATAATATGACTGAAAAATGATAAAGTAAAAAAAGAAACTTCAAAGACTTCATTTGACAAAGAAAGTAAAAAAATATTAAGGGCATGAGTAGGAATGCTATATTATGAAAGTTATGTGCATTATTGGGAATGCCAAGAAAGTGTGTTAATGTCGTATGATGCAATTATTGACTATGCATAAGAAGAAAAGATGATAAGATAGACATATTTATAGGGTGCCCGCTCTTGTGGCATGATTATTTTATGTTGACCACTATGTTCATTATGTATGATATGTATGTTGTGCCATATAGAGATCATGATGTAACTCATCAAATTCATAACTTTTATGGATTATGCTATTGAGTACCACACATACGCCATGACATAGATGATAATGTAACATCCTTGATCAAGAGGTGATATCATTCATTTTGATTCTTAGCTCGCATGATTTACCAAAATGTGTCACCGATAATATCTTTTTTACACTTTATGTTCTTCTCTTTAACTTTCTTTGACTTGTTTCTAGAACATATTCTTTTGTGATTTATTGATTTAATTCCAAATTTGAAGCTTGATCTCTTCTTTTCTAAATGACATTTTTTCTTATATTTTCATTGATCTAAACTTTATTCAATGCATGAGGCATGCTTTGGTTAGTCCTTACGTGGACAAGTTACGAGAGGGATGCTTGATATATAAGGGAACATGACCTTAGTAAGACTTGACGTGTTTTGATAAAATTGTAGGAGTTAAGGCTAGAGCGAACAATATCATGTCTTGGACAAGGATGTAACATATGGTATCAAAGCCGCTCCATGTGGACCCTATTCTTTGATGGAGTGCGACTACTCAATGAGGATGTTGAGTCTCCTAAGGAGGGGAAGAGTGCATGAGGCATACCTTGGGTTAGTCTCACATAGACAAGTCACGAGAGATATGCTGAGTACATATGGAAATGACCTTGATAAGGCGTGAGCCACTCCATGTGAACCTCTGTGTCATGGTGGGGTGTGATTACTCAACCAAGACCTTGAGTCTCCTAAAGGGGGAAAAGTGCATTAGGCATGTCTTGGATTAGTCCCATATGGACAAGTCTTGAGAGGGATGTTGGGTATATATGATAACATGACCTTGATAAGACGTGATTCATTTTAATAAAACCGTACGGACTAAGGTCTAGAACAAACAATATTACGGTCTTGCATGTGAAGATTAGGTGGCTATTGTGGCGTTGTAACACACCAACCCAACACATACCTGTTGAATCTAGGATCCCGTGATTATTTTGATGATCACAAATTTGTAAGGGAACTTAGTTTGAATTAATGAACTTGTTGAGCTATTTTCTGAAACAGGATATTCAAGTTCAGAATATGAAAGATCGACCAAAGCTAAAGGAACAAACGACCTATGTACACAAGATACATATCAGAGGA
>LTAE01004794.1:0-20505 GCA_001647135.1 Pontederia paniculata | reverse complement strand
ACGGCCCGTGATGAGCACTGGAAATTAATATCCTTGTTTCGAAATTGCGCTTTTGTTGGTTGATTCCAGAACTTAGCCTTTTCAGTTGATTTCCTGCAAAATAATCACGAACAAGTGTAGAATCATGACTTGAAATAATTTAAACAAATAAATGCTAAAATAGATGCTTGCGATGCCAAAATGACTCGAAATCATGCCTAATGCAGACCCTAAAATATGTTATAAAATGCATGCATAAGTGCCAACTGCTGCTAGAATTCTCCCAAGAGGAACAAGACAATGTGTTCATGGGAAGGCTATTATGCAACTCAACTCTAGTTTGAGTCTTCACTCAGAACCAGGGATTGTTCAATCAAATACACCTGTAGGGGGACCCTTAAATCTTGGTGACCTGACCAACTAGTCTGGGATCCATCAATTAAGAGCTTGTTACATAGATTTCCTTGTGAAATCTTGTTTGAAGGCTAGAACTTGCATAAATGAACATTTTTAAACTGAAAAAGTATAAGTCCACTTGATACTTGCATATTCAACATTAATTCTCTTATTGATATATTATATTTTCTTTCGCATAAGGCTGAGACTTAGAATGTTTAAATATGTTTAAGATTCAGAATATATATGTAACCAATCTTGGGGTAAAGTGACAGACTCTTGTGACGTACATGTAAGAGGATGGTAGGAGGAAAGTATTGGTCTGTGGATTATGATGGAATTGTCTTGAGTCTTGACTTGAGTTTACTTGAGGACAAGTAAATTGCTAAGCTTAGGGGGGTTTGATGCATGTCAATTCTAACATGTTTTACATGACAATTTTAGTTTATATTTGGTAAATTTTGTCCATGACATGCATCTTTTTATTTAACTTATAGTTTATTTTACAAGAGTTGGTATCTACCCAAATTCTTGTGTTATTTGGCAGGATTTCATCGAAAAGACGAATGAAAGCAGCATGGCTTGTCAAAGGGTGATTTCTGCAAAGAAAAGTTTAAAGGCAAAAATTTTGTCATGGCCGCATTGTCACGACCATGACCGCAAGATAAAGAGAAAATCACAAAATTATTCACGACCGCGATGAGCAATGTCACGGCCGTGGTCGCAAGGAGGTCATTCAAGTGCCAAATTAATCATGATAGTGAAAGTCAGTTCACGACCGTGGCCACAAACACCATAATTTATAGAACAATTGCTCACAGACGTAAAGGCAAGTCACGACCGTAGCCGCAAGGAAGATATTAATTGACATGGTCTTATGTAGACTACTCATGACCGTGAAAAATATCTCGCAACTAGAGATTTTATTGTAGTATTGTGACTTGATGAATATCCAACTTGACTAATTGTATTTGGGAATCAAAGTTTTGTGCACTGAACTATCTGCTTATCGCAATCCTACTTTTTAGGACTCGGAAACCCATATCTTTGTTAGTAACTGACCCCCATGAAAAGAGCAAAAAATCAAATTTCCTTGTCCAACCTCCATGTCTATAGAGATGCTTTTATCCTTTATTGAATAACTACTCCTCTGTCCTTCCACTTGAAAGAGTCAAGAGTATGTTTTTTTATCACTACAGGCATCTACCCGAGTTTTCTCGGAAGAAAGGGATGGACAATGCCACGAAGAACAGTTACTCTCACCCCCAATAACGACTTCCATGTCTTCCACTTGGAAGAGTCAAGAGTATGTTGTTTCACAACACCCTTAGCATCCTCACTGAGTATTCCTAGAAGAAAACGTGTGGATAAGCTAAGGGAAGACTCTCTTTTTGCTTTCATATCCCTGCATTTGTTATCCAAAAAAATGAAAAACTAATGCTCTGAAACGAAAAGGAAGAGGAGAAGGTTGCCTTGGTCTCTATTGAAAAAGTGATTCTCTTACCTAATGATTGGTTGTGACATGCAGACTATGAGGTTGTGGCCATGTGTTGCAGTCAACTAGAGCTTTAGTGATTCCTAAATCCAGTTTTGTTAGGTCAAGTCTAAGTCAGTTGTTGTGTACCATGAAGTAAAATTGTTTTGCGGAATGTGTCTTGTTCCTTATGTTGTGGTCTTTGCATTTGAAAATGTCATTGCCCTAATATTAATTCATTTTCTTGAGAACAAGCAAATGTTCAAGTCAGGAGATGTTTGATGTGATGCATCAAGGTCTTTTATAGCTGTGATTTACACTGTTTTCATACCGTTTTGTCGAACTCGAGCGCCATTCCACGCTATGTTCCCCCTTTTGTAGCAAGCACACACCATAGAACCAAATGATGCTTCTTTATACCTTTATTTCAGGAACTTCAGGAGAAGGGCTTTCACACCCTTGCTTCATGGCGTATCACAACCCTGCACAAGAGATCGCCTGACGATGAAAAGCAAAAATGGAAAGAAATCTTTTTGGCAAGGACATAACAGAAAATTACAGGAACAATTTAGGGCTAGACAGACATGCCACATGTCGAATGAAGGCAAGGAGTATAAGAAGGATGAATCAAAGGCAGGGAAAAATATCTCGTACTGAAGGAATCATTTGAGAGCATGTGCGGGATCGCCTCTGATCGCTATCGCTGGAGGAATCCAGAGATGACTGATGCCATTGATGAACAATAGTGTAGGATGAAGAATATGAGCCTTTCTAACCTTTATTCCTTTTTTTCATGAACATGATCTATAACTAAGTAGTATTATCTAGAGTTAGTAGTAGGGGATGAAGGATCAGATTTCTATACCAGTTTCAAACATTTTTGAACTATTTTTGGTTTTCAATATTGAAACTATCATTTGATTTTGTTTTCGCATTGAATGTTGTGAAGAGTTTTGTTTATCTTGTGATCGGATACGACTGACCCTCGATTCAATCTTTTTTCTTGTATACACTCCATGTAGCCGGACTCCTTGACCGGAGGCATCCGGTGAAGTGAGTGATTGTTGTTTACTTTCCCAATAGAGTGCATTGGGTCACTACCATCGGGCAATTCACAACCTCGCAACCGCGAGGAATCATTCTTACTATTTTCCCTAAGGTTTGGAGGACTGACCATCACATCTCGCTCTCACATAGTCCAATGGCGCGCTTCATTTCAGATTCTATTGACCTATGATGCAGGGTTATATGCTGAAAGACCTTCAACCCGATAGCAAACGATTAGACTCACTTAGACTAGTTTCCGGATCTTCTTCTTGGTCTCCACCGCGTGACTGTGGGAAAATCGAGATTGAGAATCCTCAAAAAGGAATCCATGATTCCTCTCTTCATTGAAACCTGATTTAGTATACAAACCATGCACGTCAATGTTAATCCAATCCGACACCGAAACCCGCTAACTCTAGAGTTTTTTCACATCTCTGTTGTATCCCTTAGTTGCGTAGTCATGATCTGTTTAGTTCTCACTATTATAGTTTATTTCTTATATCATTTGAAAACCCTACAGATTAGTTAGTTTGCACTTTAATTTCTCTTAGATATTTTTCCCATTTTTTCACTAGTCTCAGGTGATATGCTCCTGAGCACCTGCATTTGCCTCTTGTGGATTCGATACCCTAAGTACTACACATGATCAGCTGTATACTTGCAGCATTCATAGTGTTGTACTAGGAATTTTAAAATTGATTGTCTATTGTTATCATTATCTTGCATTTATATTGTCACAACCTTGCTTGAATACATCTGAACTTGATTTTGATTTAACTGTAGACAACACTCATGCATCACATCAAATATTCTCTCCAGTGAGTAGTTTGTTTTAGGAAGATTGTGACTCCTACTTCGGATTGGATCTTATATGGATTGTTTCTTTTGAGAATATGCATGTGTTTTTAATGCTCCTTCTTCTCTGTAATGATCATGAATTTCTCTTATTGACTGCTTAGTGTAATAAAATTCATTGGTTTGATCTTACTAAATAATTGATTTTTGAATTTTTAAGCCATAACATGTCATACAACAGATTGTAACATCTCATGTTACAATGGTATGTTGATGGGACTTATATAAGCAATCAACAATGTAGTTAAACTTAGATTAGGATTTAATTGGGGTGGATTCGTTTGAACATCCTCATAAAATTTGACTTTGAGATAGGTAATTGCACCTGTTGAGTGAATCACAACTTATCAAACCTAGTCCATCCTTAAGAACAATTGGTGTTTAATTTTATCCAATCTGAATTAGTGGTGAACAAAATCCCTATTTTTCCCAAAAAATGATTCTTCTCTATTCTAAGTCTCAATCTTAAACTCCCTACTTCATTTTTCATTATCTTATCTTTTCATTATTGTTATAGCATTGAAACTGAATTTGAACTTAACTACTTCTCAATTGCCTTAGAATTAAATAAAATTTAGTTATAATAGTCCTCGTGGAACGATATCCTCTCTCATTTTCTATATTACTTGAGCGATCAATATACTTGCTGACTTTTTATCTACTGCTAGATTTACGCATCGCTCATCATCAATTCATGTTCATTAGTTTGATAAATCATCCCCTTATTGTTGCTGCTTGGATTTTTGAAGCTTATTTTGGATATCTAGATGCCATCCTTTGGCACTTGTATCAATTTGCAACTCATTGGAGTTAAGATTATTCTTAGTCGCCCAAAATTGATGTAGAACAATAATAGTTTATGGGCTTCTTGCCTATAGTCATTGGTGCTCAGACCTTTAGCACTAGCACTTTAATTAGTCTTTTATTAATTTAGTTCTCTTTTAATTAGTTCTCTTTTCATTTGGTTTCCCTTTATTAGGTTGCCATGTTGTCATTATATAGGGTGTTTAAAACTCTATATAAACCCAATATGATTGTATTAGAACTTATGCTTGGATGAATAAATATGTACCATCGGGCTGTTTTTCATGAGCGGATGGCTTAAATTAAATTTAAGTGGATAACTTAGTTTAAAATTTGGGAGTAGTTTAACTTAGTAGATCTCCGACAAAAACCAAGTGACCTTAATGAACTATATATCATTATAACTTTATCCAATATCTTAATTTTTATAAACAAATATTTTCAAATGTCGTCTTCCTGCAGTAGATATTAAGCACTTGACATCCACATTCAATTACCAACTCATGGCAAGGATGAAAAATGAAAATTGAAACAACAAGAGAGTACGAAAAGGAATAAAGGGGGTAGACAACATCTAAGATAGCTATCTAGATCCATCAATACGTTAAACTTGAAAAGGGAAATAAACACATTTAGAAGTTGCCTTTTCTTAATGACATGTTGATATTTGCCAATGAACCAGAGTAAAAGTTCTAAGAGAATACATGAGGAAACTCATACTAAATCTTGATAAAACACATAGATGACAATAGTTTTGGAAAGGCAACCCAAGATTTCTAAACTCGAGAATTCATGTAAAATCACGATGAAAATTCATAGAGTTATAAGATATTTTAAATTTTAAACTAATTAATATATCTATTATTTTACTATTGGTTAATAAAAATAAGATGAATAATATGTTTCATTAATTATCTGATTGATAATGTCAAGAACGAAAGACTTTTATGAGTCAAAATATAAAATTATTAATCTTATTATTGAAATATAATAAGAAGATGCCATTTTCAAAGAAATTAAGAAAGTCTGTGAACTACTTATTAAATTTTCATTATCAGTGATATAATATAAAATTTAACTAGTAAACAAACATCACTTTAAGAAATAAGGGTAACAATCACATGAAAAAAAATATCAATCATTATTGATTACTTGTTCTAAAATAATGTGAAACATGAAATAAAACACATAAAATATAATTAATGGTTGATTATAATTATTTTAAAGGAGAACTATTATAAATGTACAAATGAGGGATAAGCAGTACTCCTATTTAATTTCATATTATTTTTTCCCAAATTATACTTTCAAAATACCTAATAAATATTAAGATCATAGACTTGAATTACTCATGTGTCCACCAACTCTATGAAACTCATTCCAAAGTTTACTTGAGTATAAAGAGTTTATCAATTCATTTGAAAGTTTACTCTAAGTAAGGTTTTACTCCGAGTTAAGTTGTTTAGGATCATAAACTCGAAAATTCGTGAGAGTTTAAGAATTAAACTCGAGAGTTTGAGAATCATGCAACCATCGGATGTAACAAAAGGGTACACTTTTAGATTTTTTTACCAATCCTTCAATCAACTTGGATATCTATTGCCTTTTGTTCACATATATTCAGTAACCATATCCCAGTCCTACATATTAATCACTGTAAGAAAATGAGAATTGAAATCTGACAACTCCTCAGAACGAGCATTAGAAGGAAGCTAAGGTGAGCAAATTAAGTAGAAGCCTAAAAGAAAAATGGCTAACAGGGAAGGACCCACAAACACGTGGTATGCTATCTAGATCTTTTTTCCATTGTGTGCCATCTATAGGTCATGCACTGGATACATAACAGGAATGATGTTAATTCATCAACCGATCATTCAACCATATCATAATGTGCTAGCCAATCTTCTTCGACATGCAAAAATAGCACATAGAAAATGAACCAACTGAAGTAGTGGCATTGCTATAATACTTATTCAAGAAAAAAGAAGAATGATATTGGATGAAACCATGCAGAAAGAAGTTTCATTTGTATTTTATGGTTTTTTGTTTATCACATGTCTACTATTTGAATGTTGTGCAAGAAAGGAGTGTATCATCCTATTGTTATATTAGACACTGTTGACATGAATTGTGATGCCTCGTGTTTTTTTTTAAATGTGATGATGATTTAATTGGAAGATAAAAGACACGAGTGGTTAATTGGAAGATAAAAGACACGAGTGGAAACTAAGTGTTTACACTCCTTGGAATTCAACCCCAACTTTTTGAATTTCTATATAAGGTTTTTCTACAAAAAAATTTCTTTTCCTTCCTCTTCCTCTCAACTCTATTTCATTCTTTACTCTTATCCTTCTCTTTCTTCCTCACGTGCTTGATGGACGATGATAGATGAAGGAATGTGAAGGGACGCCGATGACACCTTAGAGGTGTAGGACAAAGTTAGAAAATGCGCACCAGAAACGTTCAATAGTCGAAAAGGTGTGTATAATGGGATGCAACATGAAAGTTATGAAATGTGATTTAGATTTCAATCATAGTTTTGAATCAAATCCCTAACCCTATGTTATTCTCAATCTTGATCCTCATATGTTTGCACATTACATGATTTTCTTGCTACTCCGTATGCTAAAGGTTCATTTCTGTGTAAATATTGATGTTCTTTAACTTTATCACAATTGTTCATGTCACTTATATTTTACTTCATATGATATCCTGTATAAAGGAATAGTAATTCATGATTCTTGTATAATATTAATAATATCTCTCATTAAGTCATATAAAATATTGATACAGTTAGACAAATATGATCTGGATGACTGATACAACCGTATCCCTCAATACGGTCAAGCCAAAATATCGCCATCCAGATTCATTTGTATGTTTTTTAGTCTGATATGACCGTATTGATATATACTGTCATGTCAAAATTCGCTCGGTTTGACCAATACGGGCCGTATTCGTCGATTTGGCCTATTTGAAATTTGATCGGCCAAAAACCTCAATTGAGCACTCTTACCAATATGATTGTATTGGCCCATACGGCTTGATCATCTTGACACTTCTATACGCCCTGATTATTAGGAAACATATTTTCAATTGTTCACTCCTTATTTTTCAATATTATCTCTGAGTTCATCAATGCTCCTATCAATAAATTATCTAATTTCCAAGTCTTATGATCATTGATTTCATTGAATACTGAAAGCTAGCTAATAGGCTAATAAAGATAAAAATCGAAAGCTGAGGGATTCCATGCTATGCATATGCACTGGAGTTATTGTTACCGTTACCATTATCGAGGGATAGATAGTGTAGCTAAAGTCAACATCGTGAAACTACATGTTCGGTGAAGGCAAAACACCGTCGTTACTATTCTTGTTATGTGGCTCTACACCCCATGCAACGAAAAGGATTCAACAAAAGCGTGTGACGCATCCTTCCCTAAGAAAAGGGTATCTATCGTGGCTTGATTCACCACTATTCTTGTCATATGGCTGTATTATTTTCATGGCATACCTTATAAAGTGAAGAGGTCTTCCACTATAAAGAAATTAAAGAAGTTGAAGAAACAACTTTCATGATTACCAATTGTTGATTATGAATTATCGATTTACCAATTCTTAAAGATGAATTACCGGTTCTTAAAAAAGTTTATCGATTCTTAAATGGATGGTTACCGAATTATCGACTCAATGATGATTAATTACTTAATTACCGATTGATAATGATGACAATTGATTTATCGATCCTAAAATGTGGACCATTGATTTATCAATTCTTAATGATAATGTCATTGTACTTCACCAAATTATGATATAAGTATCCAATGAGCTTTTGCATATTAAAAAAATGGAAAAAATTGAAAATTTGTATGGATTATAAGATGAGCATAAAAGTAAGGAAGAGGGTAGGATTGTATTATTTAGAACCAGGATGTGTACGGGTAATTGAATCCGCAGGGGATTTTTTCCTAGCGACTTAAGCCCAACTTATTTGTGATCCACCGATTGAAAGCCCTTTACATGGACCATCCTGTATGATATAAAGAAGTAAACGAATACCCGATTCACTACATCAGTCTCAAACTCCAATATAGAACTTGAGAATGTTTGGGCAAGTAAGCTTGAGGGGTGTTCATCACCTGGTGCCCTAAAGCCATATTATTTGGGAGTCATCAGTCTAAAGTCCGCTACACGAACTTCCTTGTGCAAGCCTTCTTGGAGGATAGAACTATGAAAAATATAAGTGAGCATAAAATGAAATTATTGAATAATCACTTAAGCTTATTTGATATTTAGGTTTTCAACATTAATGCTTTATGAGAGAGTTGTCATGTACTTTTATAGAGCTGGGAGAAGAAGAGTTATGAATGTCAAAAGGCTGACAGGATTGGGAGCAATGGATGTGGTGAGATACTGTGGCAATGCTTGTGAAAAGATTAGAAGTAAGGAAAGCATTGACTAGATACATGTGAGCAAAGAAGGATTTATTTGATTTCCTGAGTTCAGTTTTGTTTGTTGTTCGAGGGCAAGCAAGCGTCAAAGTATGGGAAAGTTTGATGCATGCAAACAGTGTCATGCATTTCATATCATTTTCCATACCATTATGTGCATTTCATGCATGTTTTCGATTTATTTATCTTTGATTTTGCATAAAGAGTCGGTGAGTTGCTAAAATTTTGTTTTTCATATTTTAAGTAGAAAATGAGACAAATTGAGCACAAAACAAAAATCACAACAAGTTCACAGCCATGAGAAGAAGTTTAACAGCTGCTATAGAGTCTTGACAACACATCCATGAGCTAACAGCCGTAAGAGGTGATTTAATGGGCGCTACAAAGAGGCCTGCAAACATATCACAGATCGTCATGGGCATGAAGAGCCACTATATAACGAAGGGTGATTTACACCATCTCGAAGGACTTCACAGGCATGATAGGAGCATTCACGGGCGCTACCGAAAACTCTATACATTATGCAAAAGACTTCACGAGCATTAGACAATGTAGCGGTCGTGACGATACCTCTATTCACCTGATTCATGATTGTTAGGTATACTTTAGCATAATCTGCAAACTAGGGGGATTGAGAAAAATCAATAACCTTACAAATGATGTGCACACAAGAAATTTTCTCATTTGGGAACTCCTCCCAAATGTATTCAGACTCCTCGGGTGCTCGCTCCAATATCGAGAGATGATCAACCACCAAGTTTTCATAGCCCTTTTTATCTTTGATCTCCACATCAAACTCCTTTAGGAGCGAGACCTATCTTAGCAGTCTTGACTTGGCATCTTTCGTGGTCATCAAGTGACAAATTGTAGCATGGTAAGTGTACGCAGTGACTTTTGAGCATAGCAAATAAGATATGAACTTGTAAAATGCATAGATAACAACTAAGAACTCCTTCTCAGTTGTGGCATAGTTCATCTGAGTAGGGCTGAGAGTCTGACTCGCATAGTAAATCACATGAAATATCTTATTGTGATGTTGACCTAGAACAACCTCAATTTCCTCATCACTCACATCGCACATAAGTTCAAAGGGCAAACTCCAATCAGGTGCGACCACCATAGGGGCAGAACTCAACTTGTCCTTTAGGCTTAGGAAATCCTGTAGACATTCATCATCAAAATCAAATTTCACAATGTTTGACAGCAGTTCTGTTAGTGGCTTGGCTAATTTGAAAAAATCCTTTATGAATCACCTATAGAAGCCACCATGCCCCCAAAAAACCCCAAATAATGGTCGGTGTGGGTAGATTGATGATGACATCTATTTTTGCTTTGTCAACCTCGATGCCTTTCTCTGAAATTTTATGGCCAAGTACTATGCCCTCCTTCACCATAAAGTGGCATTTCTCCCAATTCAGCACCAAGTTGGTCTCTTCACATCACCTGAAAACTACTTCCAAAATTTTCGAACAATTTTCAAAAGAATCTCCAAATAACATAAAATCATCTAGGAATACCTCTGTGATTGACTCATTCATGTTAAAGAATATGGCCATCATACACCGCTGAAACGTTGGAGGTGCATTGCATAGACCAAAGGGCATTCTTCTGTAGGCGACGTACCATAGGGGCAGGTGAACATGGTTTTATCTTGATCTTCAGGTGCCACAACAATCTGGTTGTAGCGTGAGTAGCCATCCAAGAAGCAGTTGTAGTTGTGCCCTGACACTCGCTCCAGCATATGATCAATGAAGGGAAGAGGAAAGTGGTCCTTGCGGGTCGTGTCATTTAACTTTATGTAGTCAATGCAGACCCTCCATCTAGTCACTGTCCGTTGTGAAATTAGCTCATTGTTTGCATTCTTCACTATAGTCATGGCTCCTATTTTTCGGGACAACCTGCATAGGACTAATCCAGGGACTATAAGAAATAGGATAAATTATACCTGTGTCAAAGAATTTGATAACCTCCTTTTTCACCACTTCCTTCAATGTTGGGTTTAGTCTTCTTTGGAACTAGTCAATGGGCTTGTTGTCCTCTTGCATTAGTATTTTGTACATACATATTGA
Organism: Pontederia paniculata; assembly: GCA_001647135.1. Lineage (NCBI taxonomy): Eukaryota > Viridiplantae > Streptophyta > Magnoliopsida > Commelinales > Pontederiaceae > Pontederia > Pontederia paniculata. Next base: position 9,428 of record LTAE01004794.1, on the reverse strand, counting down.
GGGAGCGACTCCTTTGATATCTGAGAACGACCAGACAATCACTTCCTTATGTCTCCTTAGCACTTTAATCAACTTTCTCTGCGTCACATCAGTCAGGTCAGAAGACACAATAAAGGGATATGATTTATTTTCAAGGAAGGAATACTTAAGATGAGGTGGCAGATCTTTCAACTCTAACGTTGAAACATCTTTGCTTCCTTCTAGCTGAGAATCTTCTTTATCTTCTTCCTCCAGATCCATTTTAGGGTCTTCAAAATCTGCCTCTCTTGCAGTATCAGCAATGACTTCATCTAGCATATCTGAGTGATCATCTTCAAAATCATCAATTGCAAAATATGGAGAAAGGTCTACAGGTTGCTTCAGCGAGCGAACCATATCGAAGCTTAAGTGTTCATTGTTGACCTTGAGAGTCAACTTGCCCTGTTGCACATCAATAGTGTTTCAGTGGCTAGAAAGGGTCTGCCCAGGATAATGGGAGTATCTTGATTACCATCCATATCCATGACTATGAAGTCATCTAAGAATACAAATTTGTCCACCTTGACCAGAACATCCTCAACAATCCCTTTGGGCTTCTTCACAGACTAGTCTACTAGTTGCAGTAATACTCTTGACTCCTTGAGATCTCCATACCCCAGCTTGGGAAACATCGAATATGGCATAAGATTGATGCTTCCTCCTATGTCACACAATGCCTTAGAGTAGTGGAAGTCCCCAATGGTGCATGGGATAGTGAAACTCCCAGGGTCCTTCATTTTCTGGGGCAAGTCACTTTTCCATATCAAACGACACTAAGGAGTCAACTTTAGTATGCCTGCTTCATCAATCTTTCTCTTGGTGGCCAATACTTCTTTCATGAATTTTGCATAGCTATGCATTTGTATTAGAGCTTCATAAAAGAGTATGTTTATCTGTAACTGCTTGAAAGTTTTTAGGAACTTGGAAAATTGCTTATCCAATTGTTCCTTTATGTATTTTTTAGGGTAAGGTAAAGCTCTACCCTTGTCCATTTGTATTTCAACAGTTTTCTTCCCTATATCTTTTTGAACCTCCAAGGGGATGGTATTCACTATCTCTTCAGCCTCTTGTTGAACTTCAAGCTCTGCAGTTGGGTGATTTTCAGGATACTTAGGGTCTTCAATCTGCTTGTCGTTCCTTGTAAAGATTGCCTTGGCTTCTACTCTAGGGTTATTGTCTGTATTGTTTAGCCAAGATCTTGGGCGTTGTCCTGCAACAATGTTAACTAGATGATTGATTTGCACCTCCAAGTTGCAAATTGATGCATCATGATTCGCCACCTTCATCTCCATGGTATCCATAAACTTTGTTAGCAGGTCCATCAGGTTGCTCTTCGGCTCATCAAGTGGTTGTTGAGGATTCTGTGCAAAAGAGTTGAACCTATTTCCTTGCCCCCATACCAAGTTGGGATGCCTCCTCCACTCAGGGTCATAGTTGTTACTGAAGGGGTTGTGGTTTCTGGGGAAGGATCCCACCACAAATTTGACATTCTCAACTTTGGTTGCATCAATAGTTGTATTTCCATAAGGACATTCATTGCAGGAATGACCCTCTCCACAACAATTACAAGATTGAAGACCTCGAGTCATAAGCAACTCAAACTTTTTATTGAGTGACTCCAGCTGAGCCACAACATCACTATTTGCAGATGCTTCAACTTTGTTCACAACTTTGTTCCTGGAACCCTTGATCTCTTTGTCTGCCAGGAGTTTAAGGCTACATCTTCAATCATTTCATAGATCTCTTGAGGGCTTTTCTTTCCCAAGACTGATCCTTCAGCATAAGAGTCCAACTTGTCCTAGTCCTCTTGGAAAAGCCCATTGTAAAATCTTCCAGAATTTGCCACAGAGGAGTCATGTTGTCTAGGACCTTCGCCAACACCTCTTTATATCTTTCCCAAGCATCATACAAGGTCTCATCATAATCATGTTTGAAGGTTCTTAGATCATTCCTCATCTTAGCAACTTTCTGAGGTGCGTAGATCTTTGAAATAAACTTCTCTATAAAGTGCTCCCAGGTGATGATGGCTCTAGTGGGCAAAGTGCTTAACAATGTCAATGCCTTGTCCCTCAAAGAAAAGGAAAACAACCTCATATTTACTACGTCATTAGAAGCGTGGTTGCACTTAAAGCTACTCCATATTCTGATAAAATTATCCAGGTTGGTGTAGGGGTTCTCATTTAGCGCTCCCCCAAATTGATTGGCTTGGATCATTCACACGGTAGAAGGGTTGATCTCAAAATTCTTTGTTCTGATCCTTGGGAGGACTACAATAGACTCAACATTGTTGTATTTATAGGAAACATAATCCCTCATGGTCAACTCAATAGGTGGTGCAACAGCTCGTCCTTGTTCCTCAGCCATCTTTGTTCTTAATCTCTGGATTGTTCTTTCGATCTCTGGATCAAATTGTAACTCGCCTTTTCAATTCACAACTCGAGATTAGGTTGCCTTGAGGTTGCTTTCTAGAGTGTATGCTTCCTCGTTCTTGCGATTAGTCTGAAAAGTTAACAACGGTTTATGTAAATTTGCACAATGAAAAATAAATCTCTCAAGTAGTTTAATGAAAAGAAAATAGGATAAAACAAAAGTTCCTTGGTCACGGCGCCAAAAACTTGATGTGTACTAATTATATAGAATAAAAATCGCAAGCAAGTGGATTATTCGTATCAAGTAATAGTTCAACGGTGAGTTGAGTATCGATCCGATGAGGAACTTGCTACCCTAATATAAATTCTCCAAACTAATGAGAGGGGTACATTGAGTTGGATAAAATATGTTTTTTAAGATCTTAAAATAAAATGAACGACAAAGATTTGATCAATTAGCGTCAGAATGATGTCTTCAAGCACTATACTTGGATGAATAATCTCACATACCTCACCAGTATTCCTCTCTAGGATGCTACTAGATGTGATATGCAATGCTTTGACTAAAAATAATTTCAAAAATCAATCCAGGCATTCAAAAAAAATCATGAATATGTCATTCTTATCTAGGATGCTAACAAATCATAATATCATAAGAGCATGAAAGCATTAAGCAACACACTGCATGTACATAGGAATATGAGAGAAAATGACCTTGTTAGTTTTTACAGGTTTTCCCTTTTTACATTAAAAATCTCCAAAATAAAATCTAATATAAATATGGGAGTTCATCCTCTTGTAATAATCAGAGAAGAAATTACAACATAAATAATTATTGAAAGTTTACACCTTTGAATGACGATCATCTCCAGAATCTCACAGCACTTTGTCTTCTCCTTCTGTAGGCTCTCACAGGATTGAAGCATCCCCTTTTTGAGGTTTTCAGGGTTATTTATAGGTTAAAAGAACCCTAGACTTGATGAGAATCGTCTAAGGGAAGACCAGGTTTCAAAAGAAATCACAACCATCGAAAAGGACTTGAAACAACCTCCAAATCACGAATTTAACATTTCCCATAGATTGTCACGGCCTGTGACAAAAATGTCACGACCGTGACCGAAGGTCAGTACTGGGCGCGAGTCATTTCACGACCCGTGATAAATTTTTCGCGATTGTGACCGAATCGTGTTTATTGGTCTTGTCTACGTCACGGTCCGTGATATGAGAATCACGACCATGACCGAACACTTCTATTTTCTCCAAATGCATCATGGACCACGACAAAAGTATCATGGATGTGACCGAACAGTGTCTTCTCCCTCAAGTTGTCACGGCCCGTGATCTAGGAATCATGGTCATGATTGAAGCTTCAGAAAACTCCTTCCTTGTGCCACGGCCCATGACAAAAATGTCACAACCATGACCGAATAGTAATTTATTCTCATGGTGATGTCACGGCCATGACCGAAGATGAAATTCTTGAATTTGGCCCAGATTTTGATGGCTTCATTGCCGTGGCACAAGGAAGATGAAATCATGGTGATGTCACAACCATGACCGAATAGAATTATTGAATAAATTCTTGAATAAATTTATTCTCCAAATTCTTGATTTAGTACTTTGAATTTGGCCCAGATTTTGATGGCTTCATTGCTCTATACCTTTGCATATCTTGGATACATGAACATACTAGTTATGTAGACTCTGACTCATAAAAAAAAAAAAAAGACGTCAAACAAAAGATAGACTAATGCATATGATACCAGAATGCATGGAAAATGAGATGAACATGATAGGGAAAACATGACTAAATTGCTATGCATCACTCATCAGGTTATTCAGGAACTCATTACGGTCCCCTGGTAATGGTCTAGCAATCTCCTCAGTGCGGGTTGATGTCGACCGTTCTGGAGGAGGGTTAGCTCGCCTAACAGTAGATCATCGCGTAGGCATCTACAAATATACAATTTTCAATTAGAAATAATGTATATACTATAACTTAACCCATATATGATGACGTGATGATGGTTTGAGATACTTGCACATGTATCTCTTTCTATCCAGGGACAACTAAGAAGTGCCTTCCATTTGGCTCTGATACCTAACTGTAATGCCCGAAATCATACCTCACTACCTAACAAAATGTGTTCTTGAGGACGCTACGAGCTTTCTTCTGTTGACTTAACTTTGACCATCGACCAGGTCAACATCAATGCCAAATCATATAAAACCAACAATTTAAACTAAAACATTCTTTTCCATAAAAGAAGACTAAAAACCTATTACATCAGTTCCATTAGAAAACTAACATCAAGTACTAAATCAAAATAAAACACTAATAACTCAGAGTTCTCTATTACATGACTCTTATAACTTGATCATGACCTATTTCATGTGCATAGTAAACCATCACAAACAACATCATCATCTGCACCATCGAAATCTATTATGAATCTGAATTACCTGCAAAATTGAATTCTCAAGGGATAACTCGTGAACTGTGACACTTAATATGTAAAGATCGGAAAATAAAAGAATATAAATAAAATGATTCCTTACATTTTTCCATCAATATTACATTTCAATATCAATATCCATTTATGGCAAGAATATCAAATGTATCATTTCCTAATGATGTCCATATCATTTTCATTCAACGTATTTAGTATATTCACACCATCATTAAAACTTTGACTCATATTATCCTTCTCTATATTATGTTGGCGTACATGAAATAATTCATTACAATCATTGTGAGTCTTATCAATGCATTGAAGATTTAAATTATCCTGATGTAGTCCCTTTTTGACCCAAGTAGATCTCAATAAATAATAGTCCCCGAAGGAACTCAATTTAATTAATAGTAGAGATAAACCCCTCGATTAATCGGAGATCATCTTCTTCAAGCCTCAGTTCAATCACAATCATTAAAAGATTTTAAATCTACTATAAGTTAAGCTAGGTTATTGTTTAAGGTAACTAGACCTACACCATTCATCATATCATTTTTAATCAGTCAATATAATTAAATCATATAAAAACAAAATACATAATAAATTGGGAGTTTCTGTGAGGGAACACGACCTGCGTTACTTGCGTGAGAGGTCTGCATTTTTTAGAACGGACGGTTTTCGGTGGAACACGATCTGAATTTTCTGATGACGCGGTCCGTGTGGGATTAGGGTTTAGTTCAATTCCTTCGCCATTTTCCTTACTTTTTCTTTATTCTATCATTAGAGGAACATGGCCCACAGACACGGGCCATGTCTTCTCCCGATACGACCAGTGTCGTGAATTGCATAAGTGTTGTAGAAGAAAACGGTCGACGTCGCAGGTGACGCGGCCTGTCCGACGAATATGGACCATGTCAGGAGAAGACATGACCCATGTCCGACGGTGCCATCACAATTTAATTTAAGAAAATCCAATTTTGTGACAAAGAAATTCACTAATTCTTTAAGGAAATAATCAATTCAAAACTAAGATAATTATTCTGACACAAACCTATATTAATTATCACTAATATGAAAAACTTTAATTATGATCCTAATTACATACATTTTCTCGAGAACCTTATTTTCTATTCGTCCCTCGTTCTATGTTGGCTTCTCCTTCCTCTGTGTGATGTTACCCTCATAATATCTTGATGATACAAGTCTCATGCATGAAGGCTAGAGAGAGAGAAAGGTTCCCAAGAGAGAGAAAATGGTGCTTGCCTTAATCTTTGAAGAGAGCAAAGTGAGTGGAAGAGGAGAGAGAAGGGATTCTTGGCAGCTAGAGAACTTTGTGAGGCTTTAGGTGAAACTATTTTGTCTTAGGCTTTAAATAGAGGTAGATTATGGTTTAGGATATTTTAAACATAATTAACCTTAATTCAATTTCATCAAGACACTGACACACTAGAATTACACGGTCGACATCCCTCTTGGACATGGTCCGTGTTGGCGATACGGCTCATGTCCATATTAGACATGACCCGTTTTGTTTGAGGTGTTACACTAATAATTTTATGGTTAAACCTTCTAAAGTCTAATTTAAAATAAATAAAAGAACCAAAAATTGTTTATGAAATTATATAAATTTTACAATGAGTGACGTTTAGTCTACCGAGGTATCAAAACAGAATTTAGGTTAGTTGCTAATTTTTCTAGTGACAAACCTTAGTGAAATGAAGTACAAAAAAATTATTTCGTAATCGTTTAGAAGTCTATATTCAGGAAAAATTGGAATGGTAGAGTTTAGATTTGTATAATCTGAGTTATGAATTATCCTTCAATACGTATCCAATATGCCATGTTGTAACAGGTACATATAGGATAAGTAAAATTGCATAAGTTTTAGAATTCATATGTTGTTAAATACATTTGGAACTATTTAAATATCATATTACATGTATTATATGTATATTATTTTATCATTCAAATAATAATAATATAAAATATGTTATTATTTAAGGATTAGAGGAGTAAGATACATGAAAGTAAAAATTACTTTTAGTTGTTACTCATATATGGTAAGTTGATTTCTCCTACCTTATGTATTCACCTTTTTGAATTCGGTGCAAAGACTGTAATGTGTGTTGCACATGCCTCTTGATATGGAAAACATGTTTGTAATGGTTGGGCAAGCTTTTGTACTTATGAAAATCAAGATGTCATATAAAACGTGATTTACATAAATAAAGTATTGGAGGCTGGTTAATAGAACCAACAATTCCATTTTAAGGGCTATGGCACTGGGAGATGTTCCACTTTTTTAATCTAAATGTCTGATCAATATGACATAGAATATAATGTTTGCTAATGTTATTGATATGATTTGATCATTAGTATGCATATATTTGTATCATGCATTTTGCATGAATGGTGGTTAGAGCTACGTGGTACATCGCTCATCACGATGGGAGTCACCTCTAGAATCCCAACCATCCAATAAGATTCCCTAATAATGGGATGTGGTAGAATGGCGCTAAGTGCCATTCGGAGCTATATGGATCCGTATGGGCCACCTTTAGAATTCATTCTATTGCTTTTTGATATGTTCCTGATAGGAATGATTATGTAAATTGGCCAATTAGTGACTTGTGCATTCATATGAGATTGATACATAATTGTATACATAAGTTTGATATGTATTAAATGATATTTGATACACTTTGAGTATGTTTCTACGTTTTAGTATGTTTATTGTAAGTTCAATGTTAACATTATAGAAGTTTTTGCTAATTGCATTGTTGAAGGATATTTATCATATTTCCGAATTAATTGGTGGTAACACATAGACTATAAGTTATAAAATTACTGAGATGTTATTTTCTCACGTTGTTGTTTCAACATTTTTTTTCATATCAATAGGGCTTGTTGGATCATCACGCGAGTTGATAGCCTAGCCAGGTTATAAAGTTTCTTTGTAGGTAAGGTATATAAGAGACATGTGTCTCTCAACATCTATTTTAGAGGATCTTTTGTCCATCTTTTCTTTTTATTAGAATTATGACAGAGTATATGTATATGATATAAGATTAACTCTTGTTCCTTGTAGAAAAAATAGTTTGTGTAATGTTAATTCTAAGTAGTCTTTCCTTATTTGATCGAATATAAATTGTCATGGAATATTATTTTGTGAGCATATCGATTCTCGATATTAACTGTAATATATTTATTATGCATGGTTTGGTTATTCCCATGATGATGCTTAATTGAATTATATCACGTTTTCAAAATCTTATTTTATCGTCCGTGAATGCCTCGATGTACGGGTGAACCTCGTTAAATTTTTGTATCCTCTCTGTGTGATCTCTCTCTCTCTCTCTCTCTCTCTCTCTCTCTCTCTCGTCATATATATAACATATAATCCTAAGTTCCACAACATATATCATGTCATAATTATTCTAAAATCAAACATAATACCACCACACACATTTGCATTTGAAAAACTACTAATTCTAATTTGAGCTCTCAACATAAATTCTAATTCTTATCACTAATTTTTTCCTTATTTTTCAGTGATGTTGACACTACAACAAAAAATAGATTTAGGGACTAATGTTTTAAAGACCAATCATGATTTAGTTTCTAAAACTATTTAATAAGGACAAATTTTGAAGTTAGTCTCCAATTCTTCAACTTTTAAGGACTAGAGAGAAATTGATGCCTAGAAACTAATTTATAGGGACCATTTAAAAATTTGGTCTCTAAAAGTTTGAATAATACTTTTAATAGTAATAAAAAAAATTATAATAGTATTCTAAACACAGTAAGAGATCCATCAGTGTAGTTGTAGGGCAAACAGAGTAGAGTTAATGGAGATTGAAAAGGAGCTGCAAGGGAAGGTGGTCATGGTCACCGGCACCTCTCTCTGACATAGACACGAGATATGCCTTGAACTCATCTCATGCAGCTACAAGATCAAGGTTGACCGCATGCGATCCCTCGGCAATGTGATTGATGGCTCCTTCTCGTCCTCCTCCACTGCATTGCAAGCCATCACCGTGGAGCTCGACGTGAGATCGGACGGGCACACCATCGAAGCCGCAGTACAAAAGGCCTGGTACGCCTTCGGCCAATCGATGCCCTTGTCAACAACATTGGAATCAGAGGTATTTAGTTATCTAAGCCCTTCTTTCGAATCCCAGATCTCACAACAAACTAAGGATCATGGGCGTCGCAAGTTCATGGGGCACGCATCCCTACTGGATTGGCCGGAGGAGGTATGGGATGTGGTGTTCAAAACCAATCTGAAGGGCTTGTTGTTGGTGGCCAAACACAACTATCGAAGGATCAAGGCGAGCAATCCTGTAGTCGAGCAACAACAGTAGGTGATGAACCAGAACAATAGGAAGATTAAGAGATCCATGATCAATATTTCCTCCACCGCGGCAAACAAAGATTGTGTAAGGGATGATGTTTCACTCAGGCATTTATTTTGCTTCACATTTACTTCTTTGTAGTTGAGATGTTTGATGTTTTGTCTCAATGATATTTATGTGTTTATTAGGTTTTTGAATGTTAAAGTTTATGTTGTAGGATCTGGATGGCACCA
>LTAE01004793.1:0-24034 GCA_001647135.1 Pontederia paniculata | reverse complement strand
TTTTATTATTATTTTAATTTGAAGGGTATTAGTTACTTAAATTCATTAATTTATGAGTTTATAATTTAAGTTGATAAATTTTAATTCAATAATACAAAATTTTTAACTTAATAATATTTATGAAGGGTATTTTGGTAAAATGATGTATATTATTTAGTAATCATTTATATAAGTAAATATGATAATTTGAATTACCACTTGGATTACTTACATATAGTAAACATGGTAATGCACATTACTGGTAATTTAATAGGTGGTAATCTTTCTGTCAGGTAATGTAGATTACCAGGTAATGTTAAGAGGTAATGCAGTAAACGCCTCCTTAAAGAAAATAATGATCGCTTTCTAAGGTGGAAGGTAATGATTATCTTTCCAAGGGAGCAAGACGTCCCATGAGGCCTAGCTCACCTAATGTGATGGATAAGCTCAAAGATCTTCAATCAAACATTCATGTGACAAGAACAAAGGACGACTTCCAAGGGACAACTTATATGAAGTTTTGAGAAATTCAAATAGTCACATAAAAATAAGTCAAAGATGATAATGAAGTTATATCTTAAATACAAAATGTATAATATATCTTGAACATTAAAAGTCAATGTAAAATGATAGTTGAAATATTTTAAGATGATGGATTCTTATAAATATATATAAGAACAAGATATGAATGTCATGCAAGAAATAATCATAATGTATTCTAAAAGTATTGCAATATATTTTATGATCATGTATGGATATGTAGGTTAAAAGCTCATGTTCATGTTTACTTTATGATATTGGAAATGTAATATATGTTCACATGATATGAATCATATTAAGTCATGATGTGTTGACCTTTACATACTAGTTTACAACTAATTGGGAGTTTCCCCTTATAGTTAGGATTCATGCAGGTGAACGAGCATGATGAAGGTGATGCTGCTCATGAAAAATCTTATGTTACATATGGACGAATGTGGAGTCTAGTTGTCTTTATTGTAAGATGTTATGTTTTGTTGTAGCATCTATAAGTGCATTAACATGATGAGCATATGTGCTAAGTTATGATTTATATGTGGAGATTGAATTATGCAAGTTTGGTGCTATAAGGAACTTAAGACAATGATGTAACTCATAAAAGATTCAAGATTATGTTAATAATCTTGGATTTTTATATTTTATCTTATATTTTTGTTGATTTTATGCTTATATTATTATTATCAATTATTGGGATAGAGGTGATGTGATATTTTTTTAAATATGGTTATATCTTTGGGCCTTTGCCATGTGGCACATCTATAGATGGGTATGTGTGAGGTGTATTCTTAGAACGTGACATAAAGTCTATTGATGATTCCGACTATCATATCCATAATGATAATAATTGCATGGCACTACAAATTTATTATGCGTTTAATTTAAGTATATGTTTAGTTGCATCATATGCACGACATAGATGACGAGTGCATTTGCAATTTATATGGTGACAAAGCAAAGGTAAATAAATTAGTCCTCACAACTATGAAAAGGATAAAAAGGAAAGAAATGTCATAACTTTTTTTTCCGTTTTGGGTAAAGTATTATTGTTCACTTCCTCCGCCACATCAACGAATTTATAGACGCATTTTTTACTTGTAGGTTACTAACGTCCAAATGGAAAGAGTAAGTGAATTGAGAAAAAGAAAATATAATGAGGAAGTAGGGGATGAAAATATTTATAAAAAAAATGTTGAGATAAGGGATATGTGGATATAAGATGGCGTTCGTTGGGCTGGTCCGAGGCCTCATACCATATAGTTTTGGGCCACAACAAAAAAAAAAAACACATTGCACATAACCTGTGAGATATGATTATATGAAGCTAATAGATATCGCCAACAAAATCAAATTCCACATAATTAAACACTTTGATAGCGTTTAGATGCTGAAATTTAAGTTTCTTTTGTTTGAATTTTTAATGAATAGCTTAATTAATAGAATAATTCTAATGGTCTTTGGATGAATTAAAAAGTTGATTTGATAGATATATTTTTTGGGTGTTTTAATAAAATGTGAGAATTAAAGAGATAAAATATATTTTTAAATAAAAATATATATTAAATTAACTTATAATAATTATTTTAAAAAAAAATAAAATTTAGCATGCCGCAATAAACTATTTTTAATAACCCATAAATTAATAATCTTATATTAATTTATGCATAAAATAGTGAGGTGCAATAATTTTAAAAAAATAAAATAGTTAATTAATATTTTTAATTATATTATTCAGTTAGTTTAAAGTTAATAAGAGGATAGAGTGAGAGAGGAGGAAGATAGAGATTGTGTGTGAGAGAAGAGGAGAGATAGTGCATGTCATAAAAAATAATGGAGATGCTAAATATTTACTATTTATTTTGTTCATCATCAAATGTTAGATGTAGATATAAGATCTTTTTTCTTGTTTGATATAAATTATTAAATTTATAATATATTTAACATTCTACTATTAATAAAATAAGTAGTATGATATACCTTCATTAAATTTTAAAAAATAATTATGCTTTCTTTGGCACATTAATTTAGGAACTGAATTAATAATAATTTTGTTATAAAAAATGCATGGCCTTGGCGTCATCATGTGCACATCCACTCTTCAAGTGTTCATGGAGAGGAGGTTGCGAATTTTTCGGATCTTCCAATTTTAACTTTTTGTTTTTCATAATATACACATAATCTAAAATATATCCTTGTCATAAATTAATCCTCAGTTATATTATTTTTCTTATTTATTGAACTTTTTTTTCAATGATTATTATACTATTACAGTTTAATCATGCGTATTTTTAATCATTTTCTCTTGATGTATAATTTTTAAAATGATATAGAAAAAAAAATATTCTGACCATCATTGAAATAAAAAAAATTACAAATTTGGCTAAAAATCTACTTATTAAATTGGTTATTCAAAAATTTAAAATTAAATTAATCGATCTTGACTATTTTTTATTAATCGGCCAAATATTCCATGTCCCTTAAAATTGTGAAAAATATTATTTTTCTTGAGAAATATGGATTTGCAAAAATCTTTATTATGACCCATTCAAACCTGAAATTTCAGATCCAAAAGACATAAATATGTTATGAGTTGGATGCAAATATGAACAACAACGTCCTTTTATTACCACACTGTTCATAACGAACACAGTGCTGTGCAGCTGCAGCTGCAGCTGCTTCTTCTTCTTGTGCTGCGTCTCAAAGCTCGGGAGTGAAGAAGAAGATGTCGCCAAGCCGGTCGTTCGTCGGCGAGTTCCCTCCATAAACCAGCAGGCCCTCCTTCCCCTCCGCCTCCGCCTTCCCCGTCGAGAACGCGCACCACCCGCGAGGCCCCGGGTGCTCGCCGGCGACGTCCCTCAGCTTCCTCCAGGCGCCCGTCTCAGTGTCCAGCGCGTACGCGTCGGGGGAGAACTTTCCGGCGCCGAGGTGGCCCTGGTCGCTCGGGTCCACCTCGCCGCCGTAGACCACCACGTACTTCCCGATCGCGGCGGTCGAGAACACGCTGCGGGGGCTCGGCTTCTCGCCCGTGGTCTCCACGAGCGTCCAGCTCTCGTCGGCCGGGTCGAAGCAGTGGACGTCGTCGAGCTCCTCGCCGGAGAACCCGTACACGACCCAGACCTTCCCTCCGCAGACGACCAGGCCGGGGCCGCCTCTCGGCCGGCAGCTCTCGCCCGGCGCCGGGAGCTCGACCCACTGGCGACCCTCCACGTCGAAGGCCCAGAGGTCCTTGAGGCGCCCGGCGTTCCCGCAGCCGCCGAAGACGTACACCCGGCCCCCGTCGGCCGCCATGGAGTGGTAGCTCCGGTGGGGCGGCCCGACCTCGCCCGACGACAGCAGCGTCCACTCGCTGGCGGAGGTGTCGAAGGAGTAGAGCTCGTTGAGCTCCTTGTGGTCCGCGTCCCGGCCGCCGAACACGTAGATGGTCTCGCCCGCGGCGGCCATGGTCACGCCGACNCCTCCTCTGCTCTGTTGTCAGGGGCTCTGTTTCCCCTGTTTCTTGCTTCTGTAAGCGTACATCACCCCTTGTTCTTTTGCTGCGAGAAGGTCTGAACCGCACGGGGAAGAGCTGCAGGCTGCGTTGGCTGAACTACCTGCGCCCGGACGTGCGCCGGGGAAACATCACGCCGGAGGAGCAGCTGCTGATCATGGAGCTCCATTCTCGATGGGGAAACAGGTGAGGGCAACAACGTAAAGTACGTTAAATATAGCGAATGGAGGTCTGTGCTTAATATAAGGAACCCCAGGGTTTAAGGCCTCCTAAACCTAACTGCACCATGGAAACGTGTGTGTGGCCGGGATGCTAAGCCCCTCCATCACTTGTTTCTATTGCACAAGTGTCAATGATGAACATGATTACTCTCTCTCTCTCTCTCTCTCTCTCTCTCTCCTCTCTCTCTCTCTCTCTCTCTCTCTCTCTCTGTGCTTGTGGGTTGACATATATGAGGGGTGAGAAGGTAATTGCACCTCTTATAACAAGAGAGCGGCATGAGTTCATGTGTTATTGTCTGTCGTCTTCAGGTGATGTGTAGCATTGTATTGTGGAATTAGTAAGAAAATTACATATGGCAACATAAATAAATTAAAGAGAAACATGAAGGAAACATTATACTTTCAGAAGAGGACGAGAAAATTTATCATTTCTGCTAACAATATTTTTAAGATTTAAATTTAAAATTATTCGTTTTAATATTTAATTTAATCCGCTTCTTCTATCAGTAGAACAAATTAAATTATTAAATTTGATGGTCTCATAAAATTGAACCCATCCCCCGGATTCCATGTACGCGCCCACGGACTTGAAGCCAAGAGCGGTTTTGATTCATAATGTTCTTTTTAATTTTTTTTCTCTTTCTGGGCAACATTCGCATCTTTTTTTTTCTGGATCAATTCAAAAGCAAAATAATCGTATTTAGTTCTTGATGTTCGAACTCTTGTGCTAATTTATTTGTGACCTTCTACATTCTTTTTCAAGAAGATGAGATTTGACAAATTAATGGATGCTAAAAATTATTAACATTTGACTAATTCAATATTAGAACGGTGGACGATAAAATTTTTTTAACTAAATTAACTATTTTAAAATTGTCTCGTTCTTCAATCTAGAACATAAATCTACTAATCATTTCTGGATGAATTAGAACATGACACCTTTAATCTTTGGATGTTGGTCTTCAATTTTTTATCTGCTTGGACATGAAAATGTAGGAGATATTTTGGGTCACTTTACTATTTAAAAACATGTGTCTTCCTCATTTTTTAAAGGTTTGGATCCAGACGTCACATTCCAACATGTCTACCTTTTGTAGAAGAACATAAAATTTCTTAGTGGAGTATGCGAAATAATGGGGGGAGAAATGGACAATTCATGTGATGAACCTAAGCAAACCTGTCGCGTCCTGCGGCTTCTCTCCAAGTCTGCATCAATAAAAGTAATGGTTTAAAATAAATGGAATGGTTACATATGAAAAGAAAACATCTAATTAAAAAAATTATAACTTACAATGGTGTTTTGGTCATCACCCAACACCACATTCGCCAAATAGTTTCCAAAATGTTCTCATCTGCAATAACTCATCCTTCTTAATTGAAAGACTAATTTGATGCTTGTTTTCTAATGGTTAAAGGAACATTTCATTAACTAGTGGTCATCTCAAGGCATATCATCATTCGTGCAATAACCAAAACAGTATCAATATGAACAATAAACTTCGATTAAGGAATCAAATCAGCTTTGCAACAACAACAAAGGAAAAAAAAATAAAATAAAAGGAAGTATTTCAGGAAAAATTATGGAACAATAACAAAGCCCCAAATCTCTGTGACTTGAGGAACGTCATAAAGCAAATTCTTCAGATAAGATGACAACCATTCTGGTACAAACGGATAATGTTCTCTCAATACAGAAAAAGAAGCAAGCAAGCAGATTTACAAACAAATGGAAAATTAAGTCTGTCCTGAAAGGTATGAGCGTACCATCAGAATAGACATAAATAAAATCAAAACTTCTGCTGATTATATAGAAATTAATTTGTAGTCTTCAAGCAGAAAATCGAAAGGGCCTCCAAAAACCAAATGAACAATATGAATAATTAAAATTTTGACCATTTGAATGAAATGAACCGCAGACGGTTTTCACTGCTGAATTGTGAAACCTAGTCAGTAGCTAGGTGAGGACCGCAGCCATACAAGGGGGCAAGCCGTGGTTGTATCAGTCCTACAAGTTCTTCAATATCTGCATTACTTGTAACATATCCTTAGCTCGACATCATAACTTGATCGCATGCCTGCAGTGCTTGGCCTGCAAAATATCTGACATCAACATCTGGGTCCTCATTTAGCTCGATTAAACAAGGCCGAATTGTATTTTCAACCACCTACAGTGCATGGCATTAATTGCAAGTTAGCAAAAACAGAACACGCGTAAATAACTAATATTAGCATAGTACAAAGAAAATTGTTTCTTACGGATTGGTCAACTATGGGTATGAGTGACTGTAAGACTTTTGCAACATTGAATTTGATGTTGGGTACTCTGTCAAGTACAAGTTCTCAGTAAAATTATGCCAGCTAATACGTTGCCACGACTAAGATGTGCAAGTCATTACCTGTCTTTTGAAGATGCAATTACTACAGGTAGAAGCTTTTGGCATGTTATGTCAGCACCCATGACAGGAGCTAGCAATGAGGTCGCACGTAGAATGGTCATACGGTACAAATAATGTGAATTATTGATCTTCTCCAGTACCTAGAGAAAATCCAAAATTTGAGGTTACAATCTAATAATTCACAGCACAATTAAACTTTTTCTACTCTAGAACTTTTTGTTAGCTCATAGAATATGTGAATTTCTAAAATTCTATAACTTTACTCAAAGGACAACAGGGAAATTTGTAAAAGAACAGATGCATCGTCTATTTCTTCCAACTGTAAGCAGATACTTAGAGAAGACAGAACAATTTAAAGATAAGTTTTTTACAACTCGGCATCCAAAAGACAAACCTGTGGAACTATATGCTGCATTGCCCATTCAGGACCAAATTCTTCAGCAAGACGTTTCAGGTTATTAGCAGCTGCATCTCTTATCGAGAAAACCTGCAGTGTAATTAATGATATTGGTTAAGTACCCAACCACATCAAGCAGCTGTCACTTTGCAGTTTGCATTTTGCATAGTTCCATGATTTCCATTTTAAATCGAACTTTTGAAAATTTAGAAAGTGGATAACTTGTGTTTTTTTTTTTGAGAAAAGGGATAACTTGTGGTTTTAGACCGATAAGAAATAACGACAGGTCAGAGACTCCATGATTAGACACACCTAGGTGAAACTCAGTGCCAATGTCAAAGCAGAATTGATCAGATCCTGCTTGTGATAGGAATAAAGAAAACTAACATCATCTTTGTCAAAACTCTAAACCAGTAAGTAGCGACAATGCTAAGTAGCACTCATTAGATCCTGCTTGCAATAGGAAAGACGTACACCCACGATGTCTTGGTCAAATTCCAAACTAGTGATGATGTGAAGCAGAACTAATTAGAACCTGCTTGCAATAGGAACTAGCTGCTGGGAATTATCATGAACTTCAAGTTAAAAGACAACGGAACCTCCATGAAAAAATGAAAGCCTATATCAAAGGAAACTTTGAGTAGAGCGTGTATGCATGACAAAGGTATTAGGAAGAATACCCAAAAAATGACGTGTTGAAGCCCACGTCTGGATGACATCCTCTTAGATGCTTCAAATAAAAATAAAGTATAAGCAGTAAGCAGAGAGTTCATACCTTATCTTCCAACCATTGCATGCAAAGGGCACCAAGCTTATCATCAAAGAAACCAATGCCTAATTGACTTGCAAGTAAAGGGATATATTCAATTATGGCAAGACGAACTCGCCAATGTCTATCCTCAGCAAGCTCGACAATGGCAGGCAACAGTGACTGGGATAATAAATCAATTCCAATAACCTGCAAGAAAATATGACATAGATTGCACCATTACAATCTAGCATAAACCAACTCACCAAGAAATTACATTTAACTTAGGAATAATGTAATACAATAAGGAACTGAAAGCTACTTATTATCACCTAGTGAAGAAAGCAATATCCAATTAATACATGCACAGGAATAAGGACTGACTTATAGAAATGTGCGCATTATACATGAACTCCATTTCGATTGCAAGTCAAAATTCACTGTTTTTTGTTAGAAAGAGAATAAAAAACACTTTTCTAAATCTACACATATAAAGAAGTGCAACTAGCAACCAAAACAAGGAAAAAACTTTCAATTCCACTACAAGAGTAAGAGCATACCTGATTTACTTGATCCAGTTTGCTAATTATATTAAGACGTACGTCTGGAAACTCATCTTTTAGCAGGGAAAGGAAAATTGGGAGAAGTTGGTCAAATGTTGCATCCTACAGAAGGAAAGAAAATATAGTATGATTTACTGAAAGTTATGATAAAGATGAGAAATATGATCTCTGCAATCTTCTACCATGATAGAGCATCCATGTGTTTTATCATTTCTGGAGTAAATCTATAGATTAAAAGCTATTATCTTCAAAATGAAACAAGGAGAAGTAACTAGATGCTATATGCAATTCATCAGGATACATACATAATACACTTACAACATAATATGCACTCTGTTTAATCTGTCATGTTTTTAGAGTTAGATCAGCTAAATTGCAAGCAACAAACTTAAGTCAACGAAAAAGATCTACACTAGTTGACCTCAAATGAATTTTTTTATATAAGAATCACATGTAAATATCTATTAGCGGAAAAAAATGAATTTCATGCCGCAGACTCTATGTTTCTTTAGAGTAAAATTGCTAAGACTATGTTTGGTGAAACAAGAGTAATGTCCAAAATTTCTGTGAAATTTCACAGGGAACCATTGAGTCGTAATAAATAAAAATTATATTATTAATCTCCTACTATATGCTATATGTTTGATATTCTCACCTTTCCAAGGACAGGAGCCATACCCATAATTACTGATGCTAAAGCTGAGCGGACATGCTGTGAAGAATCCGATGACAAGTCCTGAAATGATAATGTGGCAAAAATAAAAGAAAGTTTACGCAGAATTAAAATTCATGCTTCAAAACATCAGATTTAGCGTCAACAGTCGGGGAGACACCTTTACACAGGGAAGAATATGCTGAATGGCAAGTTGTGGACTGAGAATCCGGCAAAATTTTGTCACCTTCCCAGCAGCAGCTATACGTACTTCAGCCTCATTGTCACGAAGAAGCCGAACATATGCTGGTACCAAATCAAGCCTTCACAAAAATGAAAAAGTTCACATTACAAGAAGAAAGAAAAAATTAATATACAACTAGAACATTCATTTCAACATTTTTTTTATCATTCAACATGGGTTTCACATTGTAGGAGAGTTATAAACCAAATCATGAAGAACTGGAGATGGCAAAAGTCCTACACATCAATCAGTTGAGTATGAACAAGGCAGTAACAAGAATATCACCTGGTTGATTCTGGACCAACAGCTTCACAAAGCTCATACAATTGATTTGCCACCATGTAGCGTACACGCCATGATTTATCCTATATGAGAGATTCCAATTACATCCAAACATACCTCACAATACTGAGTAGTCAATATCTATTGCAGGATTTGACTATTTATTCCAAAAAAATGTAATAAGGATGATAGGAAGTGTACTATGGGACTCTTAATATATCCTCTCAAAAAAAGAAGAAAAAAATCTTAATTTATGCATATGAACTCCCTGAAGGACAAAGGGTGCGTGCATGCGTGCACGAGCTGGGTGTGTGTGGAAACATAGAGAAAGAACCAACTCATTGCAAGCGTAAATTTTTGTAGGCACACCTGTGAGAAGTTAACAATGATAGGTAGGATGTGGGATATGCAGTCCTGGGGTTCGAGCAACTTTCCGAGAGCAGCACAACCTTCGACAGCCAAAAGACGCACAGAATCTTGATCTGAACAGAAGTCATGGACATCAATTGGTAAGAACATTACATCATATCAAAGTGTCAGCATTAAATTGAGTACTAGAACTCAAATCACCAACATCATTGTGAAGGATTAATGAAAAATAAACAATTGGAAGTCAAAATCAAAATATCAAGTACATTAACCGATATTTGGTCTTAAATCATCTCTTCAAATTCATAAAGAAAATCATTCTCTCAATTTTCATCAGACATTTTTTCAACGAAAATCATCATATACCTTTTAGTTACCAAGGATTCTGACAAATATTCTAAAGTAGGTTTTCCTATTTTTATCTAGCTCATTCAAGATGAACTCAGTACAGAAGACAGAAATTACCATCTTGTGTCAAATCTTCGAATATTGACAAGATATCAGCCCTTAAATGGGTAGATTCTACAGTTGCAGCGAATTTTCCTAGATTTGATGCGGCAGCTCTTCTCACCATAGGCATGTCATCTTGACACAACTGAGCATATGTGGACCTCAGTTCTGTCTTCAACTGGTCTGGTGCACTTGGATAAACAATATGAAAGAGACCGCAAGAGGAAACTCGAGCAGTAAACCACTCACCAGCAGCTAGCCTCTGTAGGTAAAAGAGGCATGAAAAATGAAGGATTACTCGAATCATCATTTAAAAAGTTCAAATTAGCTAATCAAACACATAGCAAATATACAGAAGAGACTTTGAAATGATAGAAATAAGATACTACAAAAGTTGATATGTTTATGTCTAGTTAATTGAAAGATATGCACACATGTACCCGCATCATTCAGGGAAAAGCAAATTTCTTTTACCATAATAAGAACACATGCAAGTAGGCTTGTCATTTCAGCATACAAGTGCATTTCAGAGCAGATCGCAACTCATACATCTTATTCACTTTCCTTGTATTAAGTTGATCTCTTGGAAAAATTACTAGGGATAAAACATGTTTGTTTTTCTAAGGGAGCTAAAACATGATAGTTGATTAATCATTGACTGAAACAAATCTAGGTTCAAATAGTTTAGTTCCAAAAGGAGCTCCTCAGGAAAATAATAGCTCCAAAATGAGACTGAAATTATAACTACGATAAGTACAGATTTGAAACTCATCAGACATTTCACTTGCAAAGTAACCTAAAAACCATCCAATGACCCTCAAAAAATTAAGAATAATGATTATTCTGGGTTCTTATGAGATCATGAGACTCGACAAGCAACATGCACATGAATTCTTAAGACCCTTCCATTATTATCCAACGAAAGAACATAAGAAGGAGAATATGGTCTTATTTTCTCTAGGACGGTAAAAGTGGATAAAGGAAGATGAAGAAACTAGAAAGATAATCATGAACCTCTTTTCCACCTAGTGTCAATCTGCACATAAATTTTCTTTTTTATTTAAGAAAAGATTCTCAAACATTATGAGTCACAAGTACTTCAAAGGAGTAATGTCAAGGAGATGACTATTTAAGAAAGTATTCTTATTACCTTTACCAATGGAGCAAACCAGTCTACCAAATCATTTTCCTTCATCTGAGCTCCAATCCGACAAAGTGACTCAACTGCCTTGTCTCTAACACAAGTTTCTTCCACGGTGCATAGTGTTTCCAAAGGTGGAAGCAAAATATTCGCATGATCAACGCCACCAACATATGGAATAAATACACCCAACTCTTCTGCCATTGCAAGAAGAACTTCATCATCATCGTCATTGTTTTCACTCAGAAATGGAATAAGCTCTTTTCTGGTTCTTTCCTCGCCAAGCGCCCGAGCAATAGTAGAAAGCTTCCGGATAGAGTTTAGGCGGAGCTGGATATCTTCATTCTTCAGTTCGTCTATCAGAACAGCAATTGGATACAGCGGCTCGTCAGTCGAAGCCATCAGGTCCACTAGTCAACCTATCAATGGCACCTGAAAAGCAAACTCGTTAAAGACGCATCAAACTCCAGCCTTCCTAATCTTTCGTGTCATCTCAACAAAACTTTTTACACAGAATCTGGTTCTAGTTAGATGAAAAATCACCAGATATCATTGAATCTAAAACCTAAATTTAACAATACAAGCTTATGTGGTTTGTACGCCAAAACTTCCATGGATCCAATTCTTGCTTCCATCGAAGCTACATAGAGCTGTGTGAGGTCCATCCGAACGTAGCGAATCTACTATTTTTGAGACCTAATTCCCTCGAAATCCATCAGAAGAAATTAACAACATATCACAGCGCAGCTAATCAAGCATCTAGCAATTCTTCAAACAGTCAGCACAATTTGGATCCAAAAGAGATCCCCAACTAAATTTCGCGATGAAATCAAGTAATCCCTAGCTCAAGAAGAGCAGGCATGGCAAGCATAACCCTAAGTTTGCACCAAATTTGAGAGCATTCCGCAATCGAAGAGGAACGAATTCAAAACGCAGGGCACCACCAAAATACCTCGTTACGGTTGACAAATCCAAGAACAACACAAATGAGCAAAAAAAAATTGCAGCACCCGCCTCATTCTGTGCAAGAGTAAGAAGAAAGCACTCGAGGAAAAAAAGAGAGATCTGAGAATTCTGTAAGATCGTGGGAGCTTACGCTGGTAAGCAAGGAGGATGATGATGAGGACGACGAGCAAGAGATTTGGACGCCGTCGATCCCGTCGACGCCGGCGATTTTGGTAGAATGGAAGACCTCCGGCGAGAGGGCAGAGAGAGAGAGAGAGAGAGAGAGAGAGAGGAGAGAGAAGGAGGAGCTCCTTTTAATTAATTAATTAATTATATTATATTATATTATTATTTCCGCCTGCTGCTTCTACTCTTTTCTCGACGTGGGGACGAGGACGGATTGGGACGGGGCAATTACACCGAATACATTTGTTGGGCCGAGCCCATTATACGAAATGTGTTATGAGGACTTTGATTTGGGTAGGTTCTAAATGGGCTTAAAGAGTAGTAAAAAGGCGTGTTTTTATTCATAATATTTGAATTCTTAAAAATCTATTTCATGTTACATATTTCTTAGAAAGTAGAATCATGACGTTTGGTGAAGTTAAAAAAAATATATTTATTTTAAACATAAACATTAAATTAATAATATTAAATTAATATAAGTATTGAAGGCTGAGATTCCTATAAATTATAGGAATCTCATTCCAACGAAAATGTTATATTACTAAGTACATTTCTTAATATGACATAACTAAATAAAGGAATTTAAAATTTTCATAAAATTTTTTTAAAATTTTTAAATAATAAAATGATCTAAACAAATTTAATTAACATATTATTTTTTATAATTAATTAAAAAAATAAATTCACCTTTAATTGAGTACGTAATCGAGTACATATTCGTAATACATTTTTCATTATATTCTTTTTAGGGATGATTGGTTGCAAAATAAATGAACTTTTATTATAATAAGACTAATTTACTTAGCATTTTATTTTAAAAAAATATTTAGACGTTTTAGATTCACCTACTTTAATCGAGTTAACGCATTCGTAATCCACACTTTTTTATTATATTTTCATTTTCAAATTTTATATTATTATATTATTGTAATAAAACTTGTTAAAATGATGATCAAGTATTTACAATTAAATATTTAATTAAAAATATGTATTTATTTATTTTCCATTCAAATTATAAAATATTTGCATCCATTTATATGAAAAGAAACGTGCCGCATAAAAAACTAAAAAAAATATGTGCCTTGATATATGTGCATAATATAGATCAATATGTTTTTTAATTAAATTTATCTCTATATGTATATAAGTTAATTAATAAAAAAATCTATTTATCTCGTCTTATTTTCATTTATTTATATTGTAAATATATGAAGCAAAACATACCATTAATTTATACTTAATAGTGGAATAACAACATACTTATTTAGTGGGATAATAATATTTGAATTATTTTTTTTACCCGCTCGAAATTTTTGATGTACAGCACTACTAATTTAAAATTGAGATAAATAATTAATTAAATTAATGACTTCGAGAAATTTAAATTCAGAAATACTAACTTTCAATCAGTCGTACAGAAGATAACGACAACACACTACATCATGTGGAGATGCCCCAAACGACATAAGCTGGTGATCTGATAATGAAATATTTGGGAAGTCAAAGTGATCTTGTTTGCGGTGATTTTTCAGACTGCACATGAGAAGATAAAATAAAAAAAATGGCGAAAAGAAGCCCTCCGGAATGGAGTATTTGATTCGATGATCAATCCAACAAGATGATTAAGATTCATGTATAGACACAATTTCCTATCACAGACGAAAATTTATTTTTTCTTGCTGTTAAGAAGCATTATTAAAGTCGAGTCGTCTGCCATTAGCCTTTCAGTAGTACAACATAAACCAAGAGCAGGACAGGAAGAAAAGAAAGAAGAAGAAGAAGCTCCAGCTATGGATAAATGATGGCGAAGCCGAATAGTTGTAGTACGGCAGGTAGCTGGGAGGTGATGGTGGCTGATACCCGTAAGGCTGCTGCCCCGGCTGATAAATGGAAGGCTGCGACGGTGGACAATACTGGCAGCAGCATTCTACTACCGGTGGGCACTGTGCTTCGCCAGCCGGCAGCGGGGGCGGCGGCGGCGGCGAGCCGTAGTACTCTGGTGGTGGTGGCGGCGAAGGCTGAAGATGGCATGGTTCCTTGCAGAAGGTCTGAGAAGAACTATTGTCAGGGACCTGCTCATCAGCACCTGCAAAAACCAAAATGGATGCACCCATGCAGAATGCTACTAGATTGAACATGCACCCGGGGAGAAACATGATGGTGGTGTCCCCCTTGGCAGTTGGAGTGGAAGAAACTGATCTAAAAGAGCTAATGGTGTGAAATTAAAGCTTCTGTAGATTAGATTCTGAGCTCAAGAAAGATACCCCACTGTCGAATGGTTGATCCACTCCATCTCTTTTCTGTAATCCATGCGTTGTGCCACATGGAATGACATGTGTCGGATTCAGATGGATGTGCTTAGCTCAGTGCAGGACAACTGTTTATGCTTCCACGGGAAAATTGGACGGCAGCATTTATGGTGATCTTGTTGTTCGCAATAGATCTAGCAATCTAGCATCATGTCATGTCTGTCAGTCTGAATTACATGATCAGTTACAACAAAGAAAAGGACTAACTGCAGCACTGTTTTTTACGTGGATGCTAGCAATAAGGATGGAGCATAAATATGACAGTTGTGTTTTTATTTATCAACCATCCATGTAGGGAAAATAATTAGAAGGAATCCATATTATGAATCAGTAAATCCATCGTCTGTATTGAAGAAGCTCAGCTGCTCTACTGCAAGTGGCGGGTGCATGCTCGTCAGAGAAGGCTGATCTGATGCGAACAGGAGAGAACCCGCCATAACACATATGTATCTTAGCCGAGCAAATTTACAAGTATATACTTCAATAACTCACGCGTCGAAATGATTTTCGATGTGTGTTTATACATTTTAAATAACAATGCAGCGAAACAATGATTGCATAAAAGATACAAAATCATAAATCCCATAATGTATTACTTAGCTATGTCAAGTTATATCAAAAAACCATTAAATATAATCTTGAGTTATACATAACTAATACAAGAGACTCGTACATGAAAATACGAAAAAAACCTATTAATTGGTCGTACAAGACATTTGATAAGATACATTGCATTAATCATATGCAATCTTCATGTCAAGAATAGCGTCATTATCTATGTTCAACCATACCTACCTATAGAATCTAATGCTGGAGACAAAGTCTTATGAGCTTTCACCCAGTATATAAAATAATAAATAATATCGATAACAATCTTTCGATATACACAACATACATAAATCATGATCTTGCATAATTTTTATATATCAATAATGATATAATAATAAGAATTTGTGATCCATCAATATCAATAAGATTCCATGAACCATATATCAATTAAGGCGTTATATCTTTGACTTTAATCATTTTCATATCAATAGCAATCTCTAACATGAACACTCAATAACATTAGGTTTTCTAATATTCTATATCAATAACATTGTGTCCATACTAGACTTTATCTTATTTATTATCATTTGATAATCGAAAGTTCACCTTGTGACTTTTTTTAGTCGTCCCCATATAGTCGTCCTTATATGAAGTCGTCCCTATATCAATATTAATCTTGCTCATTTCATAACATTAAAGATCCTTGATCCATGAATGTCCATATGGTTCCTTGAACCATTCATCCGTCAATTATCAAATGACAACCTTAATTCATTTTAATCATTTTTAATGAGCCTTTAACATTTGTTGGAGAACTAAGGTAATCTTAGTTGGCCATAATGGTTAGCTAAACTAGGGATGTTTTGCTTCCGTGGACTTTACACGAAGAAATCCATCAATCCTCACGTTTGGGTCATAACAATGTGGGAACATCTATCCCCCAATCCCGATAGGTGCCCAATACCCTTTCCAACATATTCATTTCAATCAATCAGCACATCAATACATTAGTATTTTAACTAATTATGGCTGAGCATACAACATGTAATCTAGGTTATCAATCAATGAACTCAATTAAATGAAACAATAATACTATCGGGGTTATCAGGTAACGTCGGTCGAACCTTCCCCCTAGTAGGTCGACTCGCCTCTTGGTGGTCGTTAGACATGAGGATGGTTGGACCTTCACTTACCGACTCTCGTAGTTGTGAAGAATTAGGGCCGACCGACGAATGGTCGATCGGACCTCAAACTTCGCAAAACCGATAGTCGGTTGGATCTCCTCTGAGGTCGGTCGACCAACCATCGCGGAAACCAAAAATTCAAAGTGTGAACCTAGGATTTTCTCTATTTTTTTGTTTCCAATCAATACATCAATCATTGGCGATACAATACAATAACATTCTCATACAATTGATCATTTAAAGATCATCATAACATCACTTCTATCTAGAACATGAAAATCATAATTTCAAGAGCTATGACATGAATTAGGACAATATGTAAACATATTACATAGATTGTCTTAAACTTGCATTTTCATACTATAACATAATAGT
The DNA here is from genome assembly GCA_001647135.1 of Pontederia paniculata. Taxonomy (NCBI): domain Eukaryota; kingdom Viridiplantae; phylum Streptophyta; class Magnoliopsida; order Commelinales; family Pontederiaceae; genus Pontederia; species Pontederia paniculata. The sequence goes on along the minus strand of LTAE01004793.1, from coordinate 7,020 downwards.
TTATGCTTTTATCACATATGACAATCAATAAAATCACATTGGTACAAGGTCAATGTGGGGATTCCTCTAGATACCTCAATTGCCCTAATTCTTCCTTGACGAAGCTTCTTCCCTTCTCTTCTTTCTCTCCAGACTCTAGCAACTACTTTCCCTTGATTCTTGTCTCAATTCCTCGCTCCTTCTTGCTGATTCGTTACTGAAAATGAAAAAAGTTGGATTCGATCCCAGATTGAAGCATACAAGGGCTGAGTTTTCTATGTTGAAGCTCCAAGATGAAAAAGAAAAGTGGTAAAAATTTGATTGAGAATTTATATATTGAGGGAGATGGGTTTTAGTAGTATGGGGGGTACAATAGGGTGTTGACACATGACTAAAAGTCCCACCACTTCTCTTTTCTTTTTCTTTCCTTTTTTCCTTTTCTATTTTTCTGTTTTCTTTTATTTGGCAGATATTACATGTTTCTAGACAAATAGTTGTGTTGTGTATTCATCTATTGGCGTCCACTGAAAAGGAAACAGAAAAGGTGAGCAGAAGTTTCAACTTATGATGAGTTTCTTTTGCTCAGTAGAAAATCAAAATATATACGGAAGCACTAAATTACATGAAGTTTTCTTAAAAAAGAATATAGGAAATCATGTTAAAGTTTTGTGGTTAATCATTCTTGCTAAAAGTTTTCAAGTTGACTCGGAATCAGATTATATTTCATGATCGTATATATGAGAACAAAAAGAACATGACGCCACCATATTAAGAAAGATATTGCATGATCTCCAGTTAGGCAAGCAACATCTTCTAAACAGAAGTTGATGTATTCTTTTCTTAAAATACAAGAAGGTAAAAACATAACTTTTAGAATCCAATAGTATCCTGGGAATTTCCTTGGTTCATCATGCAATTGCTCTAGGTTTGCATACAACTACATTAATTATAGTAAAAAGTGCTTTAGATGCACATAGTTCCAAGTTAATGCCAGATAAATTAGGTTATAGTTTTCCTACCTGCGCAGCCTCAAATTCGGATTCTTGCGGGTGAATTTCATAGGAACGCAGGCGTAACATGCATACAGAAGAAATCTGACTTCTCAAAGAATGACAGGTGGCTCTGTCTGCAAATGAAACAAATGTGAAGATACTTTTTTCTGTTTTCAACTTGAAAGCATGGAGCAGCAGAATAGTAAAACAGAAAGACTTCAAGCCAGCACGTCTATATAAAAGCAAATGAATGAATCATGAAAGTATTTTCAAATTGTTTGAACTGGAAAGAGAAGGGAAACAAACCGTCAAGAAAAAGAATGTGCAACGAAAAATCTAGAGCTTATTTCCATTCATACACTGTGCAAGAAAAAGCCAACATATTCAAGTTCCTGGAAAGAGTTGGAGGACCCGTCTAGAGCTTATTTCCATTCGAATGTGCTGTTATTATCAAAACATTATCATACTACATTACTATCAATTTCAACTACTGCATGCATGACAGGATTTAATAGAAAAAAGATTCAGATGCAATAGCAGCTTATTACTAGTAAACTTGTGAACATTGGGAATAAATAGTATGATCAAAGCTATAAAATCAATTAGGACTGTAAAAGATAAGGCTTCTTGTGATTGTTGAACTGACATACTTTTCAATCATCATATTGATATTGCCAGATTCTATATATGATTCGAGAAAAAGAATGTGCAGTTAAGCTAAAATCAATGTCAAATAAAACAACTGTAGGTTGAGAATCTTAAGCAGCACATAATAGATGATATATTAGATTACTGAAAGAACTTTAAATAAATACCTGAATGCAAGAACAACAAACTCCGTATCAATCTGTGAAACAATAAAATGCAACTTCCTTAAATATCGAACACAGATTTGTCACTTTTAATTTGAAGTATTATGATTGAAAACAAAGAACTTAATACCCCTGTTTCCTCATTCACTTCCCTCATTACTCCAGTATGTATATCCTCACCCTGCAAACAAAATCGATTTTGTCAAAAGGTAAAATAAAAAAATTTGAAGAAAACAAGAAAGAATACTAGCATTCACATAGTCTCGGTTTATATTTTACTTGCTCCACAACTCCGGTGGGAAACTTCCAGAAACTTGTTCTCTGAGTATGCCACTTTTTTCTTGGACCACCAATACCTGAATATAACATTTGAGATTCAAAACATTACCAAAACAATACTAACATAATGTGACTGGATGAATTTATTCAAGTCACATATATGTCGAGCTAGTCGGAGGATAGCATACAATAAACTTTTTCAGCTTCCAGCAATTGTCTCAATTCAACATCTCTGATAAAACCAGAAAGAGAGATTGGCGCTACCTCTCTTTTATCATTCATTACAAAAGCTCCAACTCCTACTCTATGAGTGGCATTTACAGGGAAGGTATGCTTTGTCTCAGGAATCCAATACGCCAACATCAAGTAACTTGGCTCTGCCTAGTGATACCTAAATCCCTCCTGCACCAGCATACAGTTCTAACCAGTCAACAAGAACTGTAAATGTATGGAAAAAAGCGGACATAAGTTACATCATTACAAGGAAAACATAAATTATAGGCATGGAAATACGTAAACGAGTACAAAATTAAACTATTTTATTAGTAAGAAACAAATGCCATCTTAAACTAGTGCATAATCTACGAATTTTTCCCTATCAAGAGAAATAGTATTAGGAGATTGTCATCGAGCAAAATAATAGTTCTCCCATTCAATTTTCTGATTCACTTCTCTCAATGCTCAGGAATTGCAAATTTACTACCGACTTTTATATAACATCAAAAAGAAATTTACCATCTCAGAACATGAGACATGAATTACCTCAACTGCTGGCGGGACAAGTTTCGCCAGCTCAATGGGCAATTTTATCCATACTCCTCTTATTCCCTGAGAATGGCATCCAAAAACTGATGTTAGCAGATGGAAAATTGTGCATAATAATCCCTTTCTCAGTATGACAGAAAAGAAACAACAACCAATTATATAATAATCTTCTGTTTACATCCAGCCATTGGGTCAGTTCAACACATCTCTGACAAAACCAGTAAGAGAGATTGGCATTACCTCTCCGTTATCATTCATTACAAAGAATCCAACTCCTACTCTATGCATGGCATTTACAGGTAAGGTATGCTTTGTCTCAGGAATCCAATACACCAACATCAAGTAACTTGGCTCTGCATGGTGATACCAAAATCCCTCCTGCACCAGCATAAAGTTCTAACCATTCAAATTATGCTTATGTGCATATATATGTTTAGGTTTAATGCATAACGTTTATGTTGATTTAAACTTATGATAACGTTATGTTAGCATGTGATTATGCAAAGTTATGATATAACGCTGATGTTCATACTTAGAAACCTTTCAGTTGAGAATATATATTGTTTATGACAAATACTAAATCAATACAAACCTAGGTGGAAATGTTGATATGATTACGAAACTTGTCGTTATCGGAACCTGTTATGAGTGATAGCTCTTGTCGATATCGGGACTTGAGATGAGTGCTAGCTCTTGGTTGATATGGGGCTTAGATCTTATGTGTCTTTATGTTGATACCTGAAACTATCCTAGAAGTGATAAAATGAAAATGATTGATGTGATAACCTATGATGATAACATATATGGAATTGATTGATAACCTATGTTGATATGATTGTTGATGTTCTAAAAGAACTATAAGTTAAACAACTCTAACTACGACAAAAGTTATCACTCAACATATAGGTTAAGATATTGAAACAGGTCTCATTAAGCCGGTATCAGTTGAATTGAATTATATATACTTATTATTATGGCTTGATTTGCTAAGTGCAGCGAAATTAGGGATAGTGACATGGATGAATTTGAGAGCGAGACTCGAAGATAGTCAAGATCTAGATGACACAACTCGAGTAAATATTAAAAAATGACAAATTGGGAAAAAAAGAGAAGGAAATTGAGTGTCCTTTGTAAAGATTATTATGGCCTATTTTGGGGAACACGAATGAAATATATGATCTGACCTGAAATTTATAGAATATAAGAATGACTTTCGTGATTATTGTTATTTACATTTTATCATGAAAAAAAAAGAAAAGGGATAAAGCTAATCACATGAAATACATAATGAAATAGTGTCAATTTTTAATATAAAGTTGGAAAAATCCTCGTCAATGATCTTTGACCAATAAAAGAATATTATGTGTATCGATAAATTAAATTTCATATCCATGAGCAAATGAGTGTTGTGGACTGTGCCACTGATATAGATGCAAAAGATTCTTAGAGAGTTCACTTGAGAAACTAAATCGAGAGGTATTCCGAAATAAAAGATAACCTTGACGCAAAAAAAAATGATAGAGTTAATTGGATAATTTCATGAGCATTGTAGGGTACTTGAGATAGCGACGCCATGTACGAGTCGGAGAGAGACACGAAAAAAAATCGACCTTGTTTTCGAGTGCCTAGATACGTACAAATTTCGAGGACGAAATTTTTGTTATGGATGTTGTAATTGTAAGCCCAAGCTCAAATTGAGACAAAAGCCCAATGGTAAACTTGTAAATACATCAATTTAACATGATGTTTGTGTCTTTTCATAGAGCAAAAAAAAAGACAAGTTTACCTTGATAGTTTGAAATATTTACGAGTTGTCACTGGGCTTTCTGGGCTCAATTTGTGATGGGCTTACAATATGGAAAATAGCGGACATAAGCTACATCATTATAAGGAAACATAAATTATAGGCATGGAATACGTAAACTAGTACACAATTAAAATATGTTATTAGTAAGAAACAAAGCCATCTTAAACTAGTGCATAATCTAGGAATTTTTTCCCTGTCAAGAGAAATAGTATTAGGAGATTGTCATCAAGCAAAATAATAGTTCTCCCCTTCAATTTTATGATTCACTTCTCTCAGTTCATAGGAATTGCGAATTTACTACCGACTTTTATATAACATCAAAAAGAAATTTACCATCTCAGAACATGAGACATGAATTACCTCAACTGCTGGCGGGACAAGTTTCGCCAGCTCAATGGGCAAATTTAACCATACTCCTCTTATTCCCTGAGAACGGCATCCAAAAACTGATGTTAGCAGATGGAAAATTGTGCATAATAATCCCTTTCTCAGTATGACAGAAAAGAAACAACAACCAATTATACAATAATCTTCTGTTTACATCCTGAGGTGGATATTAATCCTATTACAGGCTTCCAACTTATCATGTAACGCCCCGAGAACGACACCTCGCGTGCGGCCGAATCGATATTCGACACGCGGCTCGATGCTTCCTGAGACGCCACATCGATACGATACTTTCTTCTTCATCTTTAACCTACAACAAGAATAAATATAACATTAAGACTTAATATCAATCAGCGGAAGCTCAATAACAATTAAATAAGGGGTCGTATACTTAACTTAACCATGTGCAAGGTCAATCGGTCATGAGCTTGATTATCGATTTCAATCCATCATTGATCCTCAATTTGATCAACCACCTGCAGGATACGTGCAGGGGAAATCCATCCCATGAGCTTGCGCCCAGTATGTAAGTCATGGCAATATGAATGACACATTGTCATCCTTTAGGGTTATTTAACTCTTAGTCATTTAATCATGATACAATCAAATACCCTAAATCAATGCTTAGCATATATAAAAGAAAAAAATAGAAAATGGAAAAGAAAAGTGGAATGGGAGGTCCAATGAGCTCTTGACACTTGGCTACTGCCCCATTCTTTTTCTATTTCTTTTTCCCCTTTTTCTTTTCTGTTTTCTTTTATTTAGGCCAGATATTACATTCTACACCCCTTAAAAGAAAATTCGTCCTCGAATTTAAATCAATGTAAACACTTACCAAATAGGTGTGGGAATTGAGCTCTCATTTCATCTTCCATTCCCATGTCGCTTCTTCACCTTGGTGATACTTCCATGCAATCTTTACCATTGGCACAATCTTGTTGCGAAAATGATGTTCGCGATATTCCAAAATCTTTATCGGTTGCTCTTCATATGTCAAATCTCTTTTAAGATTGGGTTCTTCAATAGTCAATACGTGTGAGCTATACTAATTATACTTTCTTAGCACGTGAAACACATTATGAATCCGAGCATAAGATGGCGGCAATGCCAATCTATATGCTCCTTCGTCAACTTTTTCAAAAATCTCAAAAGGTCCAATGTACCTTGGACTCAATTTCCCTTTTCGGCTAAAGCGCATAACTCCTTTGGTTGGCGATGTCTTCAATAATACCTTATTCCCAACTTTGTAAATTTGCTCTTTTCTGCCTTTATCCGCATAGTTTTTCTGTCGACTTTGAGCAGCTCGCATTCTTTCTTTAATTCTTTCGACTTTTTCGACATACTTCATCACAATTTCTGATCCAATTAGTCTTGTTTCTCCCACTTTTGTCCAGCATATAGAAGATCTACATGGCCGTCCATACAATGCCTCATAAGGCGCCATTCCGATACTCGAATGGTAGCTGTAATTCTACCAATGGCAAATGTGAATCTCATGTTCCTTGTCAATCTATTGCAAATGCTCTCAAAACGTCTTCCAAAGTTTGTATAGTCCTTTCGCTTTGACCATCACTTTGAGGATGAAAAGTCGTGTTATAATTCAGCCTCGTCCCGAATGTGTCTTGAAAACCTCTCCAAAACTTTCCGGTAAACCTCAGATCTCTATCCGACACAATAGACACCGGAATCCCATGCAAACGGATAATCTCTTTCACATACAATTCCATCAAACTTTTGATGGATTGTTTGGTCTTTATGGGTAAGAAGTGTGCTGATTTTGTCAACAATGACCCATATAGCATCATGTCCATGTCTCGTCTTTGGTAAGCTCGAGACAAAATCCATAGTTATGTGCTCCCATTTCCACTCCGGCAACTCTAATGGCTGAAGTAAACCGGGTGGCCTTTGATGCTCAAATTTCACTTGTTGACAAACCAAACACTTAGACACAAACTTGACAACCTTTCTTTTCATTCCCTTTCACCAAAAAATCCTTTGG
>LTAE01004792.1:0-30856 GCA_001647135.1 Pontederia paniculata | reverse complement strand
ATAATATTTCATGTGATTAGGATTCCTCTAAATATTTATCTGTGTAAGATTAGGAATATTAATTGATAAGAAATATAATAATTTGACTTCAATTCAAACTCTTTTTCTAATCTTAACAAACTATATCTTTCCTTATCTTATCATATCTCCCCTTTATTTTATGTTTTATTTATTTTATAAATCTGAGGTGTTACATTTAAAAGTTTTGCCATTTCCCGAGTAATGAATCATGACGAATCAATTTGTACAGTTTCTCAAATAAAATTGGAACAAAATTAGAAAATAAAAAATAACACAAAAATTAAACTAAGATAAAGAGTGAAAAAAATTCCTACTTTGACGAGATCTACTTCAGAATGCATTTCAAACAATAAATAAGTAGGCTGTACATTTATGAAAAAATAATTGTTGGCAGGATTAATTAATTGGGAGGATGTTTGACAGATTATTTACCACTATCATTGGACATAAAAGTATATATATATATTACATAATTGAGAGGATGTTTGACAATATATTAACAACTATTATTGGACATAAAAATTAGTAATATATATATATATATATATATATATGTAGAATTATTTCAAACGATTGTCATATACTTTTACATTTACTAGTACCCAGCATTACTAAACTTGTTAATAATTGTCGAGAGAATACTTGAATTGTCAATAATAGCCTCATTAACTATGCAGATAGAACATATTTAAATTCATAAAGTTTCTATCATTAAAGGTTAACTTTTTTTCTTTTTCAGTTAAGAAAGAGGTTAACTTTTTTTTTAACGTTTAGGGGCAGCACATTTCTCATGTGATGGCTTCTGAGTCTTCCGTTGGAGTTACTTTTTTATTTTTATTCTTTTGAAGAATTGTTTTCCGAAATATAAATAAAATATTTATGAGAGTAAGAGTGTACTTTTCAACTGATTGAAAAATGTTGGCTTAAATCAATGTAGTCAAAATCAAATGTGATGCAAGAAACATCTTTGAGTTAGGTTCAAATTAATTAACTCATAATTACATGTGAGAGTCAAGATAATAATAAGTAGGTTTTTTAATTCAAATTTTTGTATGACAGTAAGATATTGATTCAGAAAATGTAATAAGAAAGTAAATATAAAAAAATAGTTTGGAATGTGCACATATTAATTAATTAAATATTTCTTTGGTAAGTTTATTAATTTAATTAATTAACTTTTTATTTATAGTTTTTTTTGCTAATACCAGCTATGAATGGTTTAATTTTCTCCACGCTGAAATTAATTGAGACCAATTGCAACAATCATTAAATGTCCAGAAAGTAATTAAAGGATACTAAAATCAATGTGTAAATTAATATGAGGCACGCCAAATTAACAGACGATAATTCACGTTTTAATTAATAATATAAGATAATTAAGGTGCCTATGCCGGTTAATTAATTTTATCAAGAAGTTAACAAAAACTAGTCATTATTAATTCTGCTGAGATTGAATAATATTTTATTTCATATCCTTTTTTTATTTTCTTACAATATTAAGTCCCCTCTTATAACAAAAATAAATGTTTTTTTATGTTTTTTTATCATATAACAAAAATAAGTGTGTTCTTCGAAAGTAAATTGATTAATAATTTAAAGAATTAAATTTGGAAGCTAAAGTTAATACACTTCACTGATCAGCGAAATTTAATACAAATATATTTAATTCTTCGAATGTAATAAATGAAATATTAGTAAAAAAAAGTAACAATTTATTCAATTCAGAAAACTCAGAAATGAACAAAAAATTATTTATTAAGAGATAAAAATAAGTGAATGGGGTCGTTCTTGCTATAAAATAGTGTCCAGAGAACGAGGGAGCCAGAGAGAGAGAGAGGGAGAGGAAAAAAGGAGTAGTACTTGGTTTGGTAGGGATCCTTGCGGCTTCTCGGGAACGGGAGGGAGTTGCCGGAGATCGTCCCGGAGCTGTTCGAGGCCTAGGACAAGGGAGCAATGGGTTCGCTCACCAAGGCGGCGGAGGCGGCGACGACGGAGGGCGTAGATGATGCGTGGTCGTCGGAGGCGATCGTCTACGTGAACGGCGTCCGGCGGGTGCTGCCCGATGGCTTGGCTCACCTCACCCTCCTTCAGTACCTCAGAGGTGGTCGAAGCTCCTCTTCTTGATGCCTTTTTTCTTTGTGTGTGCGTCTGTGTCTGTGTCTGTGTCTCCGTCGTGTTCTAAACGCTACTGGTAGTTCTCTTTTTCTTTCCAATTTTCCTGGTAATGTTTCTTTCTTTTTTGTTTTCGATCTCGTTTCGTCGTACTGATTCAAGCAGGTTACTTTCTGGTTCTTCAGATGCGTATCTGATGTAATTTAATGTTTATAACCCATAAACAATGTTGTCGGCGGATTTTACCATGGGCTTACCGAATTTATCACAGAAGCAGCAGCGCAAGAACTGGATGAGGAACACATCCCTTAGGAAATCAACCTAAGAATCAAAGAGAAATGAATCACCAACCATGAAAGACAGAAAAAAGATTTATTTTTTCTTTAGTCCATGGAGACAAGTCGCATCAGCTTATCTTGTACTTTTTGTTTTTTTATAGTTTTTCCTGGTTGAGTTTGAGCTGTCAGGTTCTGTTTTCTTTTTGTCATTATTTTTCATCAGTTAAGTATCAGTGTGAAGTAAAATTGTAATTCCATTTCTTTTCCCTGTTGGAGTTCAGACATAGGTCTGACTGGAACAAAGCTTGGATGTGGAGAAGGTGGCTGTGGTGCTTGTACTGTGATGGTTTCTCAATATGATCAACAATCCAAGAGATCAGCGTGAGAATCTCATTACGATACTTTTGCCAGCTAGTGAAAACAACTAGTTACTATCTCGCTGGCTTTCTGTAGTACAAAGAACACATAATTTATGGCAAGACAATTATTTTTCTGTATTGACTTGAGTTTAGAAATTTATGTTGCAGAGCTGGTTCTGTTGTTCATCTACCTATTTTTCAGCTGACTATGCTTTAAACGTAGACTTCTTTGTGAAAATTTCATGTGAATAATAGAAATTCATTTGCAATCACGAAGCTTGTAACAAATTTGTAGGCATTATGCAATCAATGCATGCTTGGCTCCATTATATTCCGTCGAGGGAATGCATATAATTACAGTAGAGGGAATTGGCAATTGTCAACGAGGCTTGCATCCTGTCCAGGTATCACATAATAGTTTGTTTGTTTCTTATTTACTTAATATCTGATATGGAAGGAACATGATAATAATGCGGCGCTAACATTAAGTTCTTGTACACTATATTATATCGAAAATGGAAAGCAATCAAAATTAAAAGGATGTGCGGCATTTTGAAAGGCTGATAAAGTCTCAAAATCAGACTTTTGTGAATTTTTGAATCATGTACTTATAATGGATTCTCGTTTTCGTGAAATAAAAATCAATAATTTTTGTTATAATCAAGGTTCTGGAAAGTGTAAACAAATTACATTAGGTTGAAATAAGCTCATGTCCATTGTTCAGACAGATACGCAATTTGTAAAGTGAAACTGAGAGAAATGTTTGCAATTTATAAATAAACATCACAGGTTTAAACCTAGAGGAGAATCTTAGAAATGAATATGTAAATTTGCAAAACTTGAAACTAATCAAAGTCAAACAATTTATTGTTTACATACGATATGGTGTTATAATGCTATACCTAAAGAAAGTATTACAAAATCATATAGGGACCACATATTCTCTATTCAATGCCATTCATCACCAGCATCCCTTATTATTGTCTTCAAACACTCATTTTTTAGGTCAGTCTAATCAGACACTTCTTAAGAGATTTGTTGTGCTATCTTAATTTGACGACGTTATTGTGTTTATAATTTCTCTCAAAAAAATATTGTGTTTATAATACCTAAATGCGGTAGTTTTCATATCTAGACAAATGGTGATATTTTGACATATGTGACGATGTCAACGCAATAACAAACCAAATGAGACGGAAATTACGTTTTCCCTCTTATATCAAGTAAACGTAATTTGTTCATTATAACAATGATCAAGTTTTTCTAAAAAGCTCTGCTGCTTGCCGCTGTCGGCAATGACAAAATGCTTGATTCCTCTCCTTCCAAGACTATTATGTGCTGGTGGAGAACGTCACCTCCTTCTAAGACTACTGCCGGAATGATCAAGTTTTCTAGGCTCTATATGTATTGTTTCCTTAACACAATTTGTTTTTCCTTAATGATGATTAGCTTTTTGCTTCAACATAGGCTATTTCTAAAGCTTCTTGTGAGGAATAATAACTTGAGTTGAAAAATCATGTATAAGTTGACTTACCCCTTCATTCTTCTAAACTAATGATTTTTCACGTGGTTCCTTTCAGTGCACAAAATATTCTTTCTATTTTCTAATTTCCTTTTCATTTCTGTTATATTTCCTATACATTAACGTGAGTAATTCATGCCATTTTTTTCAAAAGAAAACTGGAAAAGATTTGCCCATTTCATATCTGTATCATTTGTTGATTGGAAGAAAATTTCCATGCATTAATATTTTCAGTATAACGTTGCTCAATTTTTGAATTAAAATGTATACATATATAGTTAATTAAAAGCACACGCCAATGCAGGATGCTTTAGCCCAAGCTCATGGTTCACAGTGTGGATTTTGTACTCCTGGATTTGTGATGTCAATATATGCACTACTAAGATCAAGCAAAACAGCCCCTAGTGAAGAACAAATAGAAGAAAGCCTTGCTGGAAATTTATGCCGCTGTACAGGTTATAGGCCAATTCTTGATGCCTTCCGTATCTTTGCTAAGACAGATGACTCGTTGTATACAAAGCAATCTCCAGGAGATACTTCATCTGGGGAATTCATCTGTCCATCTACTGGGAAACCATGTTCATGCGGGGTTTCTACTTCTGGCAACGATGATAACTCAACTATCAACATAAGGAAACATGGACCTATTTCATTTGATGAAATTGATGGAAGCTCATATGGGGACAAGGAACTTATTTTCCCTCCAGAGCTTATCTTGAGGAAGAATTTTCCTCTGAATTTGCATGGTCTTGGTGGACTTAGATGGTACAGACCTCTAAAACTTCAGCATCTGTTAGAGCTAAAGTCCCGTTATCCGGATGCAAAACTTGTGGTCGGTAACACTGAGGTAGGAATTGAAACTAAGTTCAAGAATGCCCAGTATCAGGTCCTGATCTCTGTGACACATGTGCCAGAGCTCAATGCATTGACTGTAAAGGAAAATGGTTTAGAAATAGGTGCCTCGGTAAGACTATCTCAACTTCAAAACATTCTTAGAAAGGTGATACAAGAATGTAACGTTGATGAAATATCAACCTGCAAGGCTATTTTGGAGCAACTTAAATGGTTTGCTGGAAACCAAATAAAGAATGTAGCTTCTGTTGGTGGCAATATCTGTACTGCTAGTCCTATATCAGACTTAAATCCGCTGTGGATGGCTTCAGGTGCGACATTCCGGATAATTGATGGCAAAGGAAGAATAAGAACCGTTCCAGCCAGGGAATTCTTTCTTAGCTATCGCAAAGTTAATCTTTTACATAATGAGATATTACTTACAGTTTTTCTCCCTTGGACAAGACGTTTTGAGTTTGTTAAAGAATTTAAGCAAGCACACCGAAGAGAAGATGATATTGCTCTAGTCAATGCAGGAATGCGCATTTTCTTTGAACAAGATGGTGGCAACTGGGTAATTTCTGATGCTGCTATTGTTTATGGCGGGGTGGCTCCAGTTTCACTTAGTGCATCCAAAACAGAGAGTTTTCTCATTGGACAAAAATGGGACGAGAGCTTATTGCAGAAAGCCTTAAGAATATTAAAAGATGACATTAATCTTAAAGAAGATGCACCAGGGGGAATGGTCGAATTCCGGAAGTCCTTAACTTTAAGTTTTTTCTTCAAATTTTTCTGTTGGGTTTCAGATGAGATGTATTGCAACGGATCCTTTCCTGAAGGCTTGAGTGCTGCCTATCAATCAGCAATACAGTCATATCACAAACAATCTGCTCTTGGAGTTCAAAATTATGAATTAACTACTCGCGGAACAGCTGTAGGACAGCCTGCGGTACATCTTTCATCAAGGCTACAGGTGCATGTTATAGTTGTTTTTTTTTTTGTATCTGCTGATCATTTGTTTCATGTGTGTATCATTTGGTAAATGACTGGTAAGATCTGGTTTTGATGCCTCAATGGTGGACATTTTGGAGAGTCTGCTCTACACTCATGATTTCTCTTCATTGAGTTTAATTTTTTAGTTTGAAATCTCCAAAAGCATCCATGTAGCCTCTGTTGATTTTTCAAATTGAACCTTTCCAATTAGTTTCCTCCTATGCCATGAATAACTATATATCCCATGAAACAGTTTTCTCTACAATTAATTTATTGAAGGTAGAAGATGAATGATCATTAAAATCATTAAAATAAGGAACTCTATAATATTTTACCTTTCATAGCTATTAATGGAAACTATCATTGGAGAAAACATGCATTTTAGTAATGATTTAATATTGAGTTCATGGATTCATTTCTTTCTCTTTCTAAATGCAAATGTGAGTTTTTTTTGCACTCTTTTTTTATATAATTTGTAAGTATATTTGTGGATTAATCAACTATATTTTTTATAATGATGTATGTGCCCTTCGTTTTTTTTTCTTTTTGCTTTTTATGTTCTCGGATATGATGCAAATTACAATTTCTTTTAGAATTGTTTTTGGTAAAAGTTTGATGTTTTTACTCTACTTATATTTTTTTAACTGTTCTTTTGATGGACCTTATCAGGTAAGTGGAGCGGCAGAGTATGTAGATGACATTCCAGATACTACGAATACTTTGCACGCTGCTTTGGTTTTGAGTAAGAAAGCTCATGCACGCATTTTGAGTATAAATGATTCACTTGCCAAAACATCACCTGGATTTGTGGGTCTATTCCTCTCTAGAGATGTCCCGGGTAGTAACAAAATAGGTATAGTTGTTCTGGATGAAGAACTTTTTGCTTCAGAAATTGTGACCTGTGTCGGTCAGGTTTAGTGTTTTCTTTCCCTCTCAACTTATTGTTATTTTTATATCTTTATATGATATTTCTTTGAACGTTCATGATTTTACATGTGTGCATGGCAGGTTATTGGAATTGTTGTGGCAGATACACATGAAAATGCAATGATTGCTTCAAACAGAATACATATTGAATATGATGAATTGCCTCCTATCTTATCCATAAGGGAAGCTGTTAAATCTTGCAGCTTTCATCCTGACACAGAGAGACACCTAGTGAAAGGAGATGTTGACGCATGCTTTGGGGCAGGTTCTTGTGACAAAATCATACAAGGGGAAGTCCAAGTTGGAGGGCAAGAGCACTTTTACTTGGAAACAAATAGCACTCTTGTTTGGACTGCGGATAGTGGAAATGAAATTCATATGGTTTCCTCTACACAAGTAGGTTAAACTACCATTAAAGTTCTAAGAACTGTTAAACTTATCTTTAGGATGGATCTGATAGATAAATTTAAAAAATACTGTCCTTGATGGCTGGCTAAGATTAATAAACAACAAGATTGGAAAAATGATAAACCTGACACCAGGAATGAATTCTGCATTTTCAGTTACATCTTCTCGATGGATGACATTTAAGCAAGAGTTGTGAATGAAGTCTTTGGCAAGTAATCAATAGCATGTCACAGTTCTCGATTTCATTTTAGAATTAATAAAGGCTTGCTTATATCTGAATATACTAAAAAAGTATCAGGTCTTTATTGCATCTTATTATCTGGATTTGTGTTTCTCTGAGCTTTAGTTTTCTCGCTGTTGAATTTTGTATATAATCATTGAATCAGATCCCACGGTACTAGAAACCTTTGTTTTCCATTTAAATTAATGACACCTTTTTCATTATTAATTGTGCATAGGCTCCCTACAAGCACCAAGTTTATGTTGCTCGAGTACTTGATCTTCCACTTTCAAAGGTGGTTTGCAAGACCAAACGCATTGGTGGTGGTTTTGGTGGAAAAGAAACCAGATCTGCTTTTATTGCTGCTGCAGCTTCTGTTCCAGCCTATCATTTGAAGAGGCCTGTTAAAATTACGTTGGACAGGAATATAGACATGATGGTGACAGGACAACGGCATAGTTTCCTTGGGAAATATAAGGTACAGACATAAGCATCGAGTTACATTTTTGGCTTCAAGCCGGTTTCTTCCTCTGATGTCAATGTAAATAACATTGTACATTTTTATCATATGGATCTTTTTTTTTCTTAAAGGAAACATAAAGTTGGTGGATGTTATGGGAGTTTCAACCAAATTTTTTGTGCATGTCTATATAAATCAAATTGACATTTAAAACTTGAAAAATGTTCTATCATTTTTTATTGTTCAATTATATATTTGAAGTAACATAAATAATGTCATTGAATTCCCAATGGGTCGAACGAAATAGATTGCATGTTATTATAAAAAAGGAGGAATGCATGTGTACCACTTGTATCTTTCTTCTTTTTGTTGTCTAGAATTACAGAAGAAAAAGTGAATTTTAATTGATTTTCTTTAGGGTCCCATTTCTAGTAAGATCCATGTTTAATTGTTCCACAATGCTCAACAAAGAATGTCTATGGTTAAAAAAATAAATCCAAATGTATGACATCTACACTAGGAGGAATGTTCTTATGTGGTGCGTGCTAACCATTTATTTTTCCATACAACATACATATCATGTCCTTGATCTTTGCCCTGCTATGATTCCTTACTGGGCTATGAATGTGACTATTAGGCCGCATCTAATAATCCATATGTGTGTTACACATGTAGCACAACGTTGATGTTGAAAGAAATCTTAAGTTTTAATGACAATTAATTAGTTTTGCCTTCAAATAATGTGATTTTTATTATTGCAGGAATTAAAGAACAATAAAAACATACTTTATAAATTAAGTATAGACATTTTTGTTATGTTCAACCTTGGCTACATGTAACCACTAGACTAATGCTTGTTTGGATTGTTAAAGAATATCCCGCCATGCCAGAAAGATGCTAGACTTGTACCACTCATAACTTTTATCTTCCAACACTATTTAATAGTAACTTTTTCTGCTAGGTTGGATTTACAAACTCTGGGGAGGTTTTGGCATTGGATCTTGAGATTTATAACAATGCTGGAAATTCGTTAGATCTTTCTGCTGCAGTTCTTGAGCGTGCAATGCTTCATTGTGATAATGTTTATAACATACCAAATCTTAGAGTAAGAGGTCAATGTTGCTTTACCAATTTTCCAAGCAATACTGCCTTCAGAGGTTTTGGAGGTCCACAAGGTATGCTTATTGCAGAGAATTGGATTCAACGGATTGCTATGGAACTTCATAAGAGTCCTGAAGAAATTAGAGTGAGTAGAAGATTGATATATAATTATTTTGTTTTCTTGCAATCATGTCATGCACGTGATTCATGCATAGACTATTTGTTTGATATCAGGAGCTTAATTTCCAAAAGGAAGGATTTGAAACACACTATGGTCAGCTGCTTGAAAACTGTACATTGAGTCAGGTGTGGACCGAATTAAAAGCATCATGTGACTTTGAGAATACTCGTGAATCCGTGAGGCAGTTCAATCTCCAAAATCGATGGAGGAAGCGTGGAGTTGCAATGATTCCAACAAAATTCGGTATATCCTTCACAGTAAAACACTTTAACCAGGTAAAGTATCGACCTTTTTCTCGTTGTTATGATTCTTATTGACCATACTGAAATTGATCTTTCTTCTCTTTGTTCATGTATTAGTTCCCCTTTGAACACATTTTCTGAAGTATTTAAACTTGTTATGCTTCAGAAAGTCCATGAAATATTAATAGTTAGAGTTCTTTTAGGATATTAATAGTTAGAGTTATGGTACAAGCACTTGAGATATTTGCCCTTTGAACACATTTTCTGAAGTATTTAAACTTGTTATGCTTCAGAAAGTCCATGAAATATTAATAGTTAGAGTTCTTTTAGGATATTAATAGTTAGAGTTATGGTACAATCACTTGAGATATTTGCTTTATATTAAAAAGTTTGGAATGCCATGCTGCTATTAATAAGAAATGATCAGAAGAAATTTTTAACAACACCATCATGAATAGCCTTATGCAGATAGAATGGAAAGTAGTATACAAAAATACAATTAATTGTAAACAAAAGAGAACAACATGGGAGCTTAAAGCTGATTAGAAGTGAAAAGATGAAATGAGTGTTCTTCAGAGATTGTCTTGACCTGAGTGAGTGTTTCAATGAACTCTGCCAAATGATCAAGAATGTTTCATTCCGAAAATTTTAACAACACCCAACACCTTGAGTCCACATTTTTTAGGTTGGCTGGGGATAAGTGAAAACGATAAATCTTGGTTTAGCACTATCAATGATGAAAAGCTACCAAACTTGCTTTGTATGATCTAATTATTTCTCGAAAGACTGCAAAAGGAAAAGCTCAATATGTTATGTTGAAGTACGTTGACATTTTTCCACCTTCATATCATAGTATGTTCTTTTCTATATGTATAATTTAAAGATAAATTCTAATTCTAACAGGATGCAAATGCAATCAAAGAATTATGCACCATTTATTTCTAGTTCTTTCATGTACACGTAACATAGATAATGAGTTTGGTTATTGGATATATGAATGGTTTTTAGATAAAAATAATTCAGCCCATGCAATTGTAACCTCTGAATTGACTGATTGAAGAATTCATTCCTTGTAGGCTGGTGCTCTTGTGAATATTTATACTGATGGTACTGTTCTAGTCACTCATGGAGGTGTTGAAATGGGGCAAGGTTTACACACAAAAGTTGCACAGATTGCGGCCACATCCTTTAATATTCCTCTTAGTTCTGTATTTATATCAGAGACGAGTACAGACAAGGTGAACTTTCTTATTTGTATATACCAGAGTACTTAGCTGACACACTTTTAATAAGCTAGGTAACAAATGGATGGATACTGATGTTTCTAAACTTCATTTTGTTTATCATGATGTTCCTTGTTCATTTTTGTCTTCTGTGAAGGTTCCTAATGCATCACCAACAGCAGCTTCTGCAAGCTCTGACATATATGGTGCAGCTGTTTTGGATGCGTGTGAACAATTAAAGGCACGGATGGAACCTATTGCCTGCAAAAATAAGCACACTTCTTTTGCTGAGGTGATAGTCCAGTAAATTGAACAATACAGATTTATCTATCTTGTGTTTTAAAAGCAATTTGATGATCCTATATTATTTTATTAATTTTCGAAAGCTTATGCTTGCCTTTCCTGCAATTTTTAACTCTGTTTTTTCATTAGCCACTTTTTAGAGAAATTGGAGTCTATTACTACTTCTAACTAAATTCTCTTAATTAGTGCAGCTCCTCTACTTAAACATGAGAATAAGGTGCCCTCCAAGTTTTAATCTCGTCCTCATTTTTTATAATGTTACTGTTAATATATAATTATGAAGAATAGTATCATTCTTACAAATTCTTTTTAGGAAAGGTCATGGTAGCATGGCAAGCTAATAGATAATGGGTTCAAGCCCTAGTAAGCACATAAATTACAAATCAATTTCCCATGTAAAGAAGTTCGCATGATGGACTAGGGTAAGAAAAAGATTGCTCCGAGGGGAAGCGTTAACAATGGAAATACAAAAGACGATTCCCTTTCTATATTCAGGAAACGAGTAATTTGTCTAATTCAAAATTTAGGATGATCTAGATTTTTGAGTAAAAGTTCAAAATTTTAAACAGATGGACTAATGTTGTAATAGTTTAATGCATCAACATGAGTTGTCTCATAGTCAGTCATAGATTTGTCTGCGCTAACTGGGGAGTATTCCTTCAAGGAAAAGCTTGGATATCCCTTTTTTCTTTTCACTTTCCTAAGACATCCCTGTCATTAAATTGAATAGATCATGAATGGACGAAATATCTCAGATCATATGTTATATTGTGTAGCAATACAAGCAAATATCAAAATTTGCAGAATTTTGTTACGCTATCATCATTTTTTTCTAGAAAAAAGATTATCAACATTATCGATTTCATCCATGTGCCTGTTAGGGAAAACTTCCATTTTGTTTGTTCTTAACTACTTTTTTTGATGTTCTTGAAATAGTAAGCGATACATATCTGGATGGCTACCATCTTGTTAGTCATCCTTTTTCCTTTCTCTATAAGAAAACGGAGTTCACATTGTCTTCATTATTTACCAGCTAGTCCACGCATGCTACATAGAACGCATAGACCTCTCAGCTCATGGATTTTACACGACGCCTGATATTGGTTTTGACCACAAAGTGGGGAAAGGAATTCCATTCAACTATTTTACATATGGTGCTGCTTTTGCTGAAGTTGAAATTGATACTCTTACCGGAGACTTCCACACTAGGGCAGCTGATATTGTTATGGATCTAGGACACTCTCTTAATCCAGCCATTGACGTTGGACAGGTTGTCTCTTTTCACCACTTCTAATGATCAGATTAAGAAAATATAGGCC
Source organism: Pontederia paniculata (assembly GCA_001647135.1). NCBI lineage: Eukaryota > Viridiplantae > Streptophyta > Magnoliopsida > Commelinales > Pontederiaceae > Pontederia > Pontederia paniculata. Next base: position 18,356 of record LTAE01004792.1, on the reverse strand, counting down.
TTTCCATTATGTTAAATCTTACATGTGAATCTGTCAAATCTGACTGTACAATATGACTTGCTATATGAATAAAAGATATTACAATCTGACTTCAACCGGCATAACAATTTTGTTACTGTACAATATCTTAATTTTCCTTTTAACTTCATATTCTTGATTCATGTTCCATGGTGTTTCCCTTAATTTAATTATGATTGCAGATTGAGGGGGCTTTTGTTCAAGGATTGGGATGGATTGCACTTGAAGAGCTGAAATGGGGAGATTTGGACCATAAATGGATTAGACCAGGCAATCTATACACTTCTGGTCCCGGAACATATAAAATTCCATCTGTAAATGACATTCCTTTAAGATTCAAGGTTTCAATCTTGAAGGTAACATAATTTAATTATGCAACACTGCTTTAGCATCACATTGTTTATTTACGGTTTTAATTTGCTTTCTTGTCATCTTATAGTTGGAAGGTTGGATTAGTCACATTGATATAAAAGATCATGCTTTTGAATTATGTGCAATTTTTTTATGGTTGTACCATAGTATCTAAGATGTTGAATGGCTACTCTATAGTAGTAGTGATAATATACCTACGTGGTACAAGAGGGTTCATGTTAGATCATCCTTTTGTAACTTATAGCTACACATAGGTGACATGTCGGTGGATGTGAAATCTACTGTCTAAATTCAGATACACGAGCTCCCCTCATAAATGAAACCAAACATGGAAATTATCTCTAGCCCCAAAAACACATATTATGTGTAATTTCTGCTTATCCATAACTGTACTTTTGGTCAAACAATAGATCTTGATGGGGTTCTGTTTGACAAAGCATGAGACAAAACAACTAGGAACATACAATTTGTAAACATGGATTCAAACGCACAGTGTCATAGCATTTATCAAACCCATGTGAAAATACTAGTGGGAAGATGTCTTGGTAACCTGTTCACGTGTTCTTTTCGATTCTTTGAATTTGATTGTTCTAATTGATAATTCTCATTCTCCCTTGCTAAGGAACTGATACATATTCTTTTTTTGTTCTCAAAAGGGTGTCCGAAATGGTAGAGCTATCCATTCTTCAAAGGCTGTTGGGGAGCCACCTTTCTTTCTCGGATCTTCGGTACTGTTTGCTATTAAAGATGCAATTATTGCAGCGAGAGCAGAAGAAGGGTACCATGGCTGGTTTCCACTTGATAATCCCGCAACTCCTGAAAGGATTAGAATGGCTTGTGTGGATGATTTCACGAAACCATTTGCTGCCCCGGATTACCATCCCAAACTAAGTGTTTGATCTCTCTTGATGTTTATTTTATTTCATGTTGACACCATAACATTTAAATCATTAGTTAAATAAATCATGTTTCTTATGATGTGGTGTACAATAAAGGTCCTATGTAAAATAAGAATATCCGATGATAAATGGATCCTGGATCCCGTACTAATTCCATTAGAATCTGCAACAATGTTAACACTAACCAAACACAAAAGGTTTGAGTGATTGACAGGAATTAGACGATAGCGCACAAATGCTCAGGGATTCTTTGCACAGTGAAATTCCCCAAAAATTAATGATCCTAATTTCAGTGTATCTACTATCAATGATCCATTTGTGAAACTGTAGCTCCCGTATTTTTTTTCGGTCTAGGCTATTAGCAATACTAATCCGATGAGAGCGGAACGATAAATCTTTATCAAATTAGGGACTCTTGGAATTCGAAATCGAGACTACTAGTTATTCATGGCTCATGAGTCATGGATCCACTAATAATTTGGGTTATATTATTATTTAACTTGCTTCTGACCATATATAGGTGGACATTAAGTATATGGTAGTTTTTTTTTTAAAAAAGTATATGGTAGTTAGTATATACACGCACAAATGAAAAAAAAGGGTATGATCTGTCCAAATGTGATACCATATATAATATAACTTCCGGATGTAATAGGAATCAGAACATCTACTGGGGGCTCCAAAGCTGTTTGATTACAGGACCAGTTGCCTGCAAGACCAAACATTCCAACCAAAGTAGCTACGGAAACAACACGAGATGCAACGGTTCTTTTTCATGACAACTATTGCCAGTTTGTTGTGCCATTAATAAATTTTTGGCATAATTATTCATATTACTTAGAAGGTCCTTGGAATGGAAAAAGTTAGTGCAAAATCATAATTGGATTCAGATTTGGCATGTTTCTTCATTCCTAGTTAGTACTAATCATCACCTCCGTTGTTATCGTCCTTCCTGTTGCTGGCTGCCACCACTACCCTATACATATGTTACATACATACATACATACATACATACATACATACATATATATATATATATATATATGGGTTTAATGGAGGTGAAACACCCCTCCATTATATATTGCTTCTTATATAAAATTTGTCATCACCACCTTCATCTCCTCCGCTCCGCAGTTCACCATCATATATTTTTCGGTTAAAAAAAAACCCATCAGTCTAATATCGAAAAAGGAAAGATAAAATAGAAAATCAAAAAAAAAATTAAACTTTGAGACATTTTAATCCAAGAATCGAGGTGAACACCTCTTACACATACATAATTTGACCATACCGGTGTAAACACTTCATGGTGGACCTCATATCATAAGAGAGTTGGTAGATTCTATATAAATAAGAAAAAAATAGTATTATGATGATCACATTAGGCTAGTATAATATTGATTGAATATATGATATTATTGGATAAATTTACAACTTTGTGTTGTTAATCATGTTCATACTCATGTTTAGATTATAGTTCATATATGTTCATATTTATGGTTATCTATATTTCATGTTCATATTGTAAGAGGTGCAAAAGTTTAAGTTCGGATGAAAAATAACTAAATACATCTTTCTACAAAGCAACATTTTAAGCCTATAAATAATCTTCCTTCAAAGCATACAATGAACAAATTTGAATGACTTATTATTCTAGAGATCCTGATTAGAACGAAAGAAAAGTTTCATAAGTCAATTTTTTTTAATATTACTAATTATGAAATTCATAAGATTTCATGTACTCATGTAAGAGTATAATTATTAACGCTATAGAAACTAAGTGAGGGAGGTGAATATCTCGCTAAAGAAAGTTTTATTATTTATAATCTTGATCCTACTACACAAAAGGTCTAACAATTTTAAAGAGATATTTCAATATATGAATAATGCATTCAAGATTATGGATATATATCTCATATTGATACGAATGTGTGTTTTATCCCTTCCTTTTCTATAATGGATATAAATTTGTTTCTCTTTCTTTCGTACATGATGATAGTTCAATATTTATTTAGTTGCATGATATAACAAATGATATGTCATGATCCTAATTTAGAGCATCTTTATGAGTTTTCGAGTACTCTTTTAACTTTTGGATTTAAATTTGTGCATTTCGAACATTAAAATATATTTGCAATTTATACTTTATAAGAGTTAGTAAATATCAATGATGTCAAAACTGTGGATAACATATATTAAAATATATTTGTGACTTATACTATATAAGAATGATAAGAATTATAAGAATTAGCATATATAAAAGTTGTAAAATTATAGGTATTGATTATTATAATATATTAAAATAAAAAAATTGAATCCACTCTTTTATGAAATAACATTTCAAACTTATAAATATGCTTCAAGCAAAACATTTCAAACATACAATGAACAAGATTAAAATGATTTATTATTCTAATGAATATGATTAAAATAAATTCCATAAATTATTTCAAGTTAAAGATGTAAAGAATTTTTTAAATTTGTTAATTATGAAACTCATTAAAAAATCATTATATTATGAAAAAATATCGTTATTAATCATATAGCAATTAATTTGTGACAAAAATATCTTTTTAAGAAAATTGACTTAAAACATATTTTGAAGCTTTAATGATCTTCATCCTATTGCACAAAAGATCCAGATAATAGTGCATGATCAATAAAAGTAATCAATAGCTTGATATCAGAATAGTAAGACCAGAGATATTATATTTGTATTTTGAGGTTTACCTTTATTTATTTATTTGTTGACAATGTCAAACAATGCTTGCGAATATATTTTATATGGTTAGCAAACTAGGCATCACATCAGTTTTGCATATATTCATATGATTTGTATATATTTATAAGATTTTGCCTGGAGATTCTTGTCTTATTAGGTATTTCTTTGTTGTCTTATAAAGTATTAACAAATAGTTTCCTTTGATATATAATCTTGAGGCGAAGAAAAAATCAGACGTCCTCATGTCGACGGCTTTATTAAAGAGAAAAAAAAGCTGATTTTTGACTAAACTCGATGCAGCATGAAAATCATTCATGCAATAAATCCAAGGGGTAAATTTGTAATTGCATCTAAATAGTTTTTCAATTTTGATCTTTTTATTTATAAAACTTGACTCGTCTATATTAAATTTAATTTCTTAATCTATAAGACCAATTTATATAATTAATATATATTTTAAAATTTAAAGAGTGTTTGAATTATGAATTAAAATTATTAGTAATTTTAATTTAAAAGATCAAATTAAACGAAATACAATACTTCAAGATTACTAATAATTTTGGTGTATTAGATGTGTACAATACTAAAGTACACAACACATTTTTTTATATTATAGATATAATTTAAATTATGTATATTAAATAATATATATCTTAATTAATAAATATAGTTTTGCTAATAAGTTAGGCGAGATTTTTCACTATTAATTTATTTATTAAATTTTTTAAATAGATTTGACTTTTTTAAGCATTGGCTTCCACCTAACTTGGGAAACAAACAACATGGACAATTCCTGCACCTTTGCCGTGTAAAACTTTAGACAAATAATTGTTAGATAATTAGATCGTGTTTTTCAAATAAAAGAACCAAATATCGCAGCTTAGTCGCATATACCTTCCTGTTTATAACCTACCACAGTTCGTATACTACAGAAACATGAAAAAAATGAAAACGGCGGAAGAAATCAAGTTCTGTGAATTTATATATATTGAGAGGAGTGGGGAAAAGCTGATGCAGTCACTTGGAATGGAACATAAAATCTTGGTGATCAGAAATCACTGACGCCTCTGTTCCTCATTTGGTACATCTGAGAAGCAAATTGGGCAAGCCTAGACAAGGGGAAACATATTTCATATATAGGATAAATCAAATTGTCAAACATAGGATTAAAGATAAAAGAGTAATAATGCCGACTAACCTTGTTTATACTAAGCCATCTTGACACACAGCCAGCATGATATGCATGCTTACATGGAAGAGTCATTTGTGCATCCCCTCTCTTATAGTTCATCTGACAAATCACACATCTGGAAACCAAAAAATGTGCTACCGAACTTCAGTTATAATATCCTCCAAGACATCACGCAGACATGCATAAAGAATTACATGTAAAAACTCATTATGCCAAAAGTCCAAATAGTGCAAATGCTTAGTATGAGGCATGAGGTAGAGTTACATTTTATACTAATAGTGAGAAACAATGTACCTCTCGCGTCTTGCTTTCTTCCTGGAAAAAAAGCTACACTTGTATTTAGTGATAGGAAGTGAAGAAATTCGTTCTTGAGAAAGGCCACGACTTTGTGTTCCAACAGTCTCTCCTAAATCTAGCAACTCCTGTTTGCACAGCCGGTAATGAATAATTCATAATTATGTTAATGAGAATAAAGAGACAAACTATGTAGTCAATGTTTACTCAACAGAAAATTCCAATTAGATCATTCATTGGTGAGCATATTGTAAAAGTACAGCATCCACGAAATTGTGCATGAGCAATAATAATTCATAACAAATATGTTAATCAAGGAAAGTTGTACAAAAATACACTGAAAGACATTCATTTTACAAAAGGCGAATCACTAACAGCTTGAAATATGAAATAAGTGCATATCATCTGAAAAAAAAAGTAGATGAGCTTTTGTTGTGGTTGTTAGCTCTTGGAGTGCAAGGTCAGACATTTTTTTGAAAATGTAAAGGATGGATGATTACCAAGAGTAACCATCCAATTGATTGAGACGATAATTGTTGCAGATCTATGTTACAAGCAATAAAATTAACAGCTCCTCCATTCTCCCACCAATCTCTTGGCTATAGTTACAATATTCTCCACATATACACACTCTTCTTGAAATATGCATCCATTTTGTTGAAGCCATATAGACCACAAGAAGGCGAATGGTGTCACCCATCTCCTTCTTGGAACATAAACCTGCACGTGGGGATCCTCACTTCTACCATACCTGAAGTAGTTACAAAAGCTCTCTGCCGATTGAAAATCCTTCCATTTGTATCCTGCTCTGTGCCATATCTCTCTAGTCACTGAACAATAAAAAACTAGGTGAACAATGTTTTCTTCAGCAGTATCACAAAAACAGCATGATGTGTTAACCTCCTGCGCCCATCTTTGTACATAGCTTCTCATAGGTAGGCGCCTTCTCCTAAACAACCAAACAAATATCCTAATCCTCTGCAGGACCCAAAGTTTCCAAATCATGCAGTAGTAAGCTCTCAATCTCCATCCTCCAACCTGTTATTCCTAACCAGAATTTTAAACACCTCCTTCACTGAAAACTGTCCCGGAGACCATAGCCAAGCATCATTAGGTGAAGAGTCAGGGAGCTTGTTCCCGAGTCTTCCCCGTGTGCAGGTTTATGTCCCAAGAAGGAGATGGTGACACCATTCGCCTTATTGTGGTCTATATGGGGATGATAGCATGATAAATAAAAGCCTCCTTAGATTCTTATGTGAACTAACAAATAAGTTTTCACAATAAACTATAGGCCAATAAATGAGTAGGCAATGCTCTTTCTTCTTTTTTTGCAATGCATCATTTTTAAAGGGTAGCAATTTCATCATCATCTTCATCTACCCCCAACATTTTTTACTTAAATCATAAAGGCATTCAAAGGGATCAAATAAGAAATGATACTCCAAATCATATAACTATAATGAAATTATCAACCTATGTTTATCAAATTGCAACAAATTGAATATATCAAAAGGATATCAGGTGCAAAATAAACTCTACTAAAATAGTCAGGAGTCCTAAGAAAAAAGATGCATCTTAACCAATTGCCACAATTAAATCTAATATGAATTTAGCACAAAATTTGAAAATAAGTACACATGGAATCACAGAAATGTCAAAAAGATTTAAGTGTAGATACATCGATGTACCTCATATGTCATGTTATCAGGGTCGATATTGTCCTGCCAAATGACCTGAAAAACAATTAAGATGAGTCCTAAAATACTAAAATTTCCTAGAAGTTACATGTGGTAAGGAAATAAGAGGATTACTTTATTCTTATAAATAGAGACAAAAAACATAAGCAGTACACCATAATAAGATGAATTAATACCACATAATTCAAAAGGAAAATAAACACAAAGTATAAAAATCAATGCAGTTAGCGGCATTATACTCCTTCAAATCAAATGACACATTGTTTATGAAAAATAGAAAAGGATATGCTTTAAAGCCTAAGGAAAAATCTACTTTTATTCTTCATGCTTTCTCATGGCATCACTTGTAATGAGAATATCGTCTGAAAATATACACATCTGAATATCGATTTACAGGATTCATAACCATCACATAGCACAACTATATTACGACTGGAAGTATTCTGCATATTATATTATAGTGAAATAGATGGTGGATGCAGAAATGACATTCCTTTACATTTCTTCCAGTACTTATTTTTTTGGAATGTGCACGTTATTCTGTAGACCTTCACACTCAGATTTTATGGTCTTCGAAAGTTTAGCCAGATGAAACACATTCTAAAACTAGCTAAAATAATAAGGATCTTTCTCCAAATTCTTTCAAATTTAAAGGTGTGCTTGTTTCAAGACAATGGTGTTTTTGTAATTCGTAGCAGAAAAATCTTAGTAAGAGAAAAATGTTTTCCTCTGACCAAAAAGCTGAATAATCTTTTCCTCTTATCACTTAGGTTTGAAAATTATATACAACTTTGAAAAAATGTTTTCCTTTCTTTTTGAGAAGAAAATGTTTTTTGGTTTCACACTGCGTCTGTGATATATAAAACATAATTAAGTTACGTTTTAAATTTTTTGATAATGAAAAGGATGTCTACCAATGTTTGTAGACATCCAATTTTATTAGGATATCTGCCATTATGTTCTAAAGTAAGTTTATTTAACACAATCAAACAGAGAAAAACATGTTCTTTGCTGGAAAATTTCCCTGAAACCTACAACTTATTTTCAGCGAAACAAACACAACCTAAATCACAGGAACTTTAATATTTGCCTTTTAGCTGCTCCATAACATCAAGTCCAAAGAAGTGTTCTGGACTTATTAAATTAGCTCCATGCAAAGATTTAGATTCAAATTTCAGGAACCTCAATATTTGTACTTTATGCGCTCCATAACATCGAAAAGACTTCTCATGCTTGATTTCAACAATGATGAAAAATACTTTTGAATATCAATGAATTAGACTATTTCATGAAGCGTCATCTAAAAATACCGTATGTATTTTACAAACAGTAACAAGACAGATGATAGTTTCCTGTGGCAGTTTGGAAAGCAAACTACAATTTTAAAACTGACATAGACTATTGTCAAATTATTTAACTTCGACATTAACTATTTTGTCAGTAGTCCATCATGAACTCGATTTTCTTCTTGAAGAAAAACAAGAATCAATATCAGCACAAAACCTTGCAGAATTTGATTATGGCATCAAATATAGAATGCAAGCCATTTTACCCCATCCAGCTTCTGTTGTATAGGTGTTTTTTCTCTAGTTAAGTACAATCAGTGAAAGGAATCTTCTAATCCATGCACATGAGAAATTGCAAGATGAAAATTGAGCATAAACAAAATTCTGATAATCAAGTATGTCTAAAAATGATTTGCACCTGAGGGCTGCTTAAATTATGTTGTAGTCGGATACCTGTAATTTGAAAAGGCATTCAACAGAAAAGCAAATTCAGTCATGAACATATGGACAACAAATACAATTGAAATATCCAAAGAATATCCAAGAGAGTGGAATAACTAGTAAATTAATGTAATGAAAGGAATGACTGTTTCCCTGTTAACTCAGGTTAGCTTAATTACATTATGAGATCCAAAGGATTTTTATTACTACCAGTAACGAACATATCAGATGTCTTCTTAAGCATGTGGGATATAATCAGTACATCTTTGCAAATAAATAGAAAGTTCTATTTAATTAGATGATGCTCATCCATATGCAGATCATAACTTGTTTCTAAACATAATGATATTCAATAAGTATAAAATTTTTGCCACAAATACTTACAAGAAGAAAGCCAGCATATTTTTAAGACCGGTGTAAGTGCCGAAAGTGCTTTATGACTATCACTGCTCATGCACTTGATTCATAATAGAATCCCCTAGTTCTAATGGAAGGAATTATTTATAAAAGAAACCTTACATTCCTCATTATTGGGGCTTGTACTGGCATCGACATTTCCATTCCCTTGCAGCAATTGTTGTGGCAATGAGTTTAAGTTACTAAAACCAGAAGGGTTATCCCATGTCCTCCTTCCACCATCTAGTCTTGGTGCAAAATCATGTAAATCATATGGATGGGCAAAACTGTAGTATGAATTACTAATTGGATCAGAAAACCCATACTTGTATGAATTGGTATGCATCATTGTCCGGTATGTACTTTCCTACATATAAGATAACTTGTATCATAAACTAGAGGCAGTCTTCCCAGGTAAAAAGGAAAAAGGTAACAAAAAAAGTGAAAATCCTTTAATGTACAAACTCAAGAAGCAAACATTTTAGTTTTTTTTTGTAGACAATGGTACCTGATCCTGCAAAGCTTCTGCGAGAGCAGCATCCGCTTGAACATATGCAATTCCCTCAAACAAATCCATAAAACTTTCTGTGACTGTGTAAGGAAATCCAGTATTGATATAATGAACCTCCATCTGCCTATTGCTGTTCATTGTTCTAATTCCTGCTATTCCGTTCTAACTTGTCAAGCCAAAATGAAACTTTACCAGCATGGAAGATTAACACACAAACCAGATGCATAAAAGAAAAACTCGGTACAACAGACTTGCTAATCAAGAACTGTTACAGAATATCTGAGGCAAGAACAAACTCTCTCCTTTATCAGGACTTGGATGCCAAATCCTGTCTATAAAGAAGTATTTATGCAAATATGCAAGACAAGAAAAAATCTATGTATCAACTCAAACTCCTAAACTTCAGTCTTTGGTTCAGATGGAAAACTTGTTAAAGCAAAACCTTCATTGAATTGCCATAAATAATATCATAAGTAACAGATCTTTCTCTAAACAAAATTAACAGGTTTTCATTCAAGGGCATTTTTGCAAGTAACAGTCGCATAAGTCAGTCAACCCCAAAGAACAACAGAGAGTTTCCCAAACAAGAAAGAAACAAAAGAAGATAATAAGGGGTGGGATTGGGCAGAAAGGCTTGGAAGATTTGCTCATTCTTAAAATCATTTAGGCTCTCCAGCGTGATTATTCAACTACCCACCTCACCCAGAATTTCTAGTTAAAAAGATAGTGGCATAAGAAAGATAAATTCAAAAATAAAATCCACTGACATATAAGTTGGCGACTATCTCAAAATGGATAAGTAGGATCTCTCATCACGAATTTGCAGCCTTGTGGTATTATCATCAGAGGTTAAAAGAAGTAGTACTACGTGGACCGTCGTGCATGCAGACGGAAAAATATAAGAAATAGAAGACAAATGCAGGTTGTCGTAAGACCTATTCGACAGAAATACAAACATCAAGCGCAAAGGCCGCATCTTTACGGCAGAAGAGAACATCATCTGATGATTAGTACCTCGACGCGATCTGATTCGTAGCAATTATGGCCGAGAAATCGAAGTACCTGCGAAATACGACCACAAGAGATCAATCCGAGAAGGCATCGACAATGGCGATAATCATACATCCAAAATCGAGCACGTTACCTCGTCAGTCGACCCCTCCCGTGGAGAACTTCCTAATTCTACCGGCCGGAGGGCAATCCTCGTAGGAACACAGCGAGGCGCCGGAATGTCGGACTATAACCTCGCAAAGAAGACCCTCCGACGGAGATTCGCGCGGAGAATTCGAATCTGACCTCACCGGAGCGTGATCACGGGAAGTAGTCTTTACGCAGGTGAAGGATTCCGGCAATGGCGATGAGGGAGGTGGCGATTTGGCGAAGGGAGTGGAGCGAGGTCGCTTGGGTGGCGGAGTTCTTGTGAGCAGCTTTTAATGCTACTAAAAAAATTACAAATTAATAGAGACATCAATGAGGCGTAGTCGAAGGGGAGGGCTTTATATATATATATATATATATATATATATATATTATATATATACCGTCAAAAAAATATTAAAAAAATTAGGATTATTTTGTAACGATTTTTTTTTAATCTCAACTTATTAGAATTCACCCCTATATTTACTTCCCTCTCCACCCTTCACTTCTCACCAATTGCAAGAGAGATGAGGGTAATTTTATTTTTTAAAAAATAAACTAACAGAAATAATAGCTATAGTTAAAATTATTAAGATCGCGACCTTATATAAGATTGTAAAGAAGTCACAAGATCGAAAATCGTAAGATCGAATTGAAAATCATAAGATCGAATCGAAAATCATAAGATCCTATGAATTAATAAAATAATATATTTTATTATAATATATATTTTTTTAATATATTTTTACATTCAATTTTTGAATTAGCTTTTAATATATTGATCAATTTGTAAGAAAAATATATTGAATTTTATCGATATTAATTGTTAGTATCAAAATAATAAAAAATATTATTTTTTAAAATATTTATTTGAAATTGTATATAATCCGATAAGATCGTAATATCATATGACGTAGATTAAAATCTTATTAAGATCTTACCCATAAGATCCTCACACTAAGATCAAAATTAATTAAGATTTTCAAGATCATAAATTTATAAGATCTTAATATCTAGATAGAGACCTTAACAATTTTTTTTTGAAAGGAGAGATCTTAACAATTATAGTTATAGTCAATGAAAAATAAATGATTTTTTTATTCAAAGGTGTAAAATAAAATTTTAATAATTTAATATCAATTATAGGATGAAAGATAGGATTTATCTACGTTCAATCGAGATCAGATAATAACAAAGGGTCTTCGAGGTCCAAGGGTAAAACCAATTGATTCGAAAGTGAAAAAATGATAGTGACAAGAAATAGTGAGGGTGTGGGTGGAAATTGGGATATGGTTTGGAGAGGCCTTGACTTGATAATTTTCCAGCTTTTTATGTCGAAGAAAAGAAAAAATGAAGCAGCGGCTATGGTGTTTGTGGAAATGTTACAAAGACTGATCTGGGTGGTCAGATTGGGTTGTTGCTTGTGCCTTTCTTAACTTTGACCAAGTGATCATTGAATGCAGCTGCAATGTCTGGTTGCTTGGCTTGCACTATAGTGCCCCTAGAAGCACACCCTATTAATGTGCTTCTAGGGACACTACGAACTTACATCTTGACTTGATAGTTGACATATTTGATTGGTCAACACTATGGTTAGGTTGAAGCCAAAATTTAAACTATACCATGACTTATGTCATGTACAAGCCATCTCATCACGAACATCATCATACTACTCCTGCGCCATCCTCATCTACTTTGATCTTTTTACCTACAGAATTGAATTCGCAGGGGAAAAACCGCCCTTGAGCTGTAATGCCTAGTATGTAATGATCATAAATAGAATTTTCAATATATAAAAGAATATAATTTGACAATGGAAATTATCAATTCAAGACGAAACAATAGGATAATTCATTGCCTCAATAACCTCGAGTTTCACATTGACCTTTAACACTATTTTTCAATATCATTATCTATTGATGTCAAGAATATCAATTGCATCTCATCCTATGATGCTCATATCTTTTTTGTTCAATATATTCAAGTCACCTTTCATGTTTGGATCATATTATTCTTATTTATCTTGCCTAAAATGAAACAAGCATTATAATTAATAATGAGTCTTATCAATGCAATAAAGAATCTGATAGACCTTCGGTGCCAATACGACTAGCTAGGTCATGATGTCTCTTTTTGACTTAAATAGATCTCCATTAACAATAGTCCTTGAAGGGGCTTAATATATCGCATGCAACTTCGCCAGATTATGACCATTATATATATTACGAGCCGTGACAATAGAGACGGACCTTCAACACCGCGGTTGTCACATTGTACCATAATATCCATGGTCACGAGTTGTAACTCTAGGTCACGACCTGTGACCTTCTAACGCACAAATTTTGAAGCCGTTGGAGTGTTGTTACATTACTTCACGAGCCGCAACACCGATATTCACGGATTGTAACTCTTGTCATGACCTGTGAACGAGCTACCACAAATATAAAGGTTGTTGCAGAGTCACCGTCTTACAGGCCGCAACTTGTCAACTCACTGCGCGTTACATCTTGTAACGGGGCATTACTCTTTCAAGATGATCTTGTTGGAGCTGTGAACTCAAATTGCGGGCAACAATTCCTCATCTTACGACTTATGACACTATGTAATGGGTTGTGACATCATATGCCAAAACTCCAAGAAGGCAAATTCTGACAAAAGATGCACATGTCCCGATGGAGAAATAAACTTGTTGAAGAAAAGGAGGCCTCAACATCCTATGTTGCTGCCACCATCTTACCGAGATACTTGGGTTGTTTCTTCTCCTTTCTCCCTTCTACGTTATTTGCACATATCCATTTCATTACGAATTTGGTCGTAAACACTGAGGATAGTGTTTAGTTCAATCTTGGGGGAGAATGCACTTCATGCATCATATCTTGCATTGCATATTTTCTTCAGTGTTGCTTAATGAAAACAAAAAAAAAAGGTAAAATTCACCATCTTATTGTCTCATAACTTGGCATTTATACTTTTCTCAAGTAATTTTTTAAAGACATCCTGCTAGCTAATGAAATTTGAATGTCGTGATTTTTATCATTTATCGCCTTAGTATTTGGAAAAGATGGAAAGTTGATTTGTGCCGAGTAGAATTATGGATACTTAGACAACAAATTTCTTGTTCATGCTCTTTCTGTTCTATATTCGGTTTCGATAATAATTGCATCTTTATTGAACACATACATATTTATTGAGCTGAGTTTTCAATAAAAAGAAAAGAGCTAAAAAATAGATTTGTGATAAAGTAGATGAGGAGGATATGACATGTCTTATCTCGAACCTTGGATGGTTCAGGCAATTAGATCCATAGAGGTTCATGCCTGGTGATCTAAGGTCAATTGGTCTGAGATCCACCGGTTGAAAGCCTGCTACGTGGGGCCCCTTGTGCAATATAGAGAAGCACATTAATAGCCAAATCACTAATGAGATTCGAAACCCTCATTAAGATCCTATGAATGTTCGAGCAAGTAAGCATATGTTGCCCTAAGAACATCTGATCTAGGAGTCATCAGTAGAATGCCCGCTATACGGGCTTCCTTGTGCAACCTTGTTTGATGGCTAGAACTCGAAAGAGAAAAAAAAGAGAGAGAAACAAAATTCTAGAAGCCTAACTTTTATAATAAGCTCAACTTACACTTGTGTTTTCAACATTGATGCTTTTATTTAATGAACTGGATATTTTTACATGTATAGGACTTGACTTGAAGGAGTTTAAATTTGTTTAAGTACCAGAAGGCTATGCGTTTGGGATTCTTGAAAAGTGAAAAGATGCTTTGGTGATGAATATATAAAATAATGGTACTACAAACGTAGTTGTCCTGCAAGGTGGAAACAATGATCAAAACTTTATATTCTTAGTGTTTCCTTGAACTTTGCTTGAGAACAAGCAAATATCCAAGCTTGGAGGAGTTTGATGCATGCAAATTTTAACATATTTTGAGGTATATATTTAGGTTTATTTTGGTTAATTTTATCATAAGTATGCATCCATTTTATCATTTTTTTTCTATTTAATTGAGTCATGATTCTATCTAAGCTTGATATTTATTTGTAGAAAATTATTTGGAAGAAGCAAAGAAGAGCCTAAAAGGGACTACATGATGAAAAGAGTCAACTTCACGAGAAAAATATCACAATATATGGATTTCACGGGTCGTTACATACCGTCACAACCTCAACAGCAAGATCGATTTTGCATATCACCATGTAACTGGCCATTGTTGCCCCAGGTGAGACACAACACGAACAACAATAGAGGAAAAAATAGAGGAGAAAAGTTCACATAGAACTCAACAGAAGGAGATTAATTTTATTGATTGATCAACACCAAAATTTATAACACAAAGAATATTAGTTTAATTTGAAAACTAATTCTATCCTAAACTCGAAAGATAAAGTCCTAATCAAAACAAAAAACTGATCCAAACTAATCTAATATAATCTAAGCTATTCTAAGATAAGATAAGATAAGATAAGATCTAATATAATCTTATCTAATATAAGATAAGATAACATGCTCCTCCCTAATCTTTACATTCTTTCAAATCCTTCATTCCAAGCAAGTAGCGCATTGTTGCGTCTTCACTGCTGGTAGCGCTTTCGTAAGCACATCTGCTCGTTGCTCTTCCGTGCGCATAAACTCAACTTCAATTTGACCCTTATCAACACATTCACGGATGAAGTGGAACTTTGTGTCTATGTGCTTGCTTCGGCCATGGAAAACTGGATTCTTAATCAATGCAATAGATGACTTGTTATCAACTAACAACTTTACTGGTCTCAATTCTTGCTTTGTTAATTCTCCCAATAGGCTCCTCAACCACACTGCTTGACATGCCACTTTTGTAGCTGTCATGAATTCAGCTTCACAAGATGATAAGACCACTGTCTTCTACTTTTGGGATGCCTATGAGACAAGGTTGTTGTTGATGTAGAAAGTCATGCCTCCAGTACTCTTTTGATCATCCACATCACCAGCTAGATCACTATCACTGTAGCCCGTGATCTATTCTTCTTGAGCGCCTTTCTCATACACAATTCCATAATGTATGGTTCCTTGTAGATACCTGAGTATTTTCTTCACGACCTTTTGGTGCATCACAGTTGGTCTCTCCATGAAACGACTAGCCACTCCAACTGCATAGGAGAGATCAAGTCTGGTATGAAGCAAATACCTCAAGCTACCGGTGACATGCCGGTACTCAGTGTCATCCACTAGCTCACCTTTTGGGTCCTTGTGTAACGGTGCCTTTAGTTCCATTGGAAACTTTGTTGAATTGCACTCTGCCATGCCAAACTTCTCCTGACTTTTCTTTGCATATGATGATTGCCTGAGAGTCATCCTGTTCTCCACTTGGGTCACCTCAATTCCAAGATAAAATGTGAGCAATCCAAGGTCACTCATCTCAAACTCTCTCATCATTTGCTACTTGAACGCTGCAATTTCATCTGGATTTTGTCCTGTTACCACAAGATCATCCACATACACGCCAACAATTATGCCATCAGATCCTTCACCTCTTGTGTACACAGCTTGCTCTTGTGCGCACCTACTGAATCCGAGGTTCTTCAAACTTTTGTCGAGCTCAATATTCCACGCCTATGGAGCTTGCCTGAGACCATATAGTGCCTTGCTCAGTTTGTACACAAGGTGCTCCTTATTCTTTTGTACAAACCCTTCTGGCTGCATCACATAGACTTCTTCAAGGTCTCCATTGAGGCACGCTGACTTCACATGCAGGTGGTGCACTTGCCAACCTCGATTTGCAGCAATCGCAAGGATGACTCGAATTGTATCAAGCCTAGCGACTGGTGCAAACACCTCATCAAAGTCTACACCTGGTCGTTGAATATAGCCCTTTGCAACGAGCCTTGCCTTGTGCTTGACTATCTTCCCTTCTGAGTTCTTCTTCATCTTGTAAACCCACTTCAGTCCTATGGGTTTCTGTCCTGCCGACAATTCGATGAGAGTCCATGTTGCATTGTTCTCTATGGAGTCAATCTCTCTCTTCATTGAATCTTCCCAGTCGGCTTTCCCAACAGCTTCTCTATAACTTGATGGTTCCTCCAATTCGACCAGCAAAGCTTCGTCTTCTGCCTCTTCATTAGGGAGCTTAACTCTCCTTGAGTCTCTCATGATGCTTTCCATGTCTCTGAACCTGACATGGCTGCTGCTACTGTCGCTGCTGGTGGAAGACGACGATGGGGACGTCATACCTATTTGGGAAGAAGATGAAGATTCGGCCCTTACCGGGGTTCCAGTCGACACTGGAGATCCGGCATGGTTGATGAAGCCCTGCCCGTGGTTGATTGCGCCACTTCTGTTGCTCGAGCTACAACGCGTGCCCATGATCTCGTCATCGGTCCGGCGGTGGCTGACCAACCAGAGGTGTTGCAACCTGAGGTATATTATGAGGAACATCCGACTCACCTAAACATGAGGCAGTTGCTGTCGAAATTTGAAAGTCGTCTTGCTCCAGCTAAGGGATTGAACTCAACACCACTAAAAAATCTGAAGTCCCGTCGTTTCCTTGGCTTGCGCTCCATGCGAACTCCTTGCCCTCTTCGAACTTCATGTCCCTGTTGACATGTAGCTTCCCGAAACGAGGGTTATACACTCTATGGGCCTTGCATCCTTCTTCGACACTGAGGTACACCATGGCTTGACTCCGGTCATCAAGCTTCTTCAAATGTGGCACGGTTATCTTCGTGTGAGTAGTGCATCCGAAAATACGCAGATGCCCGAGGTGTGGCTTCTTCCCGGTCCACATCTCATATGGCGTACGATCACCTAAGGCTTTTGTTGGCAAGCAGTTCAGGAGGTACACCGCATGCCTCACGGCTTCTCCCTAGAATCTCCCAGGGACCTTCATACTCTTCATGAGTGATCTCACCATCTACATCACAATGCAATTTCTTCTTTCTACCACGACGTTCTGTTGCAGTGTGTATGGCACGGTCAGGTGTCTTTGGATCCCAACCTCTTTGCACAGCCTGGTGAACTCATTGGAGAGGAACTCGCCACCACGATCTGTCCTCACGGTCTTCACTCGGTATCCAGTAGAGTTCTCCACCTGCAACTTCAATTTCCTAAAGGCCTCGCAAGCTTGATCCTTCAACTTGAGCATGCAGACCCACATCCATTGAGAGTGATCGTCAACTGCAAGATTGAAATAATTGTTACCTCCAATAGTCGATGGTGTGATGGGTCCACAGAGGTCGATATGCAAAAGTTCGAGCAACTCCTTTGCCCGAAATTCTGTCGATGTTGGGAGTGGGTTTCTCATCTTCTTAGCAGCCAAACATCCCTCAAAGAGATTGTTCGGGTGCTCGATGGCTGGTACACCGATAGTCATCTTCTTCTTGGTCAGCAACTTCAGGGATTTGAAGTT